>SJYA01001831.1:0-64351 GCA_006410615.1 Neotragus moschatus
ACTGACTCAATGGGTGTGAGTCTGAGTGAACTCTGGGAGTTGGTGATGGACAGGGAGGCCTGGTGTGCTTCAATGCATGGGGTCGCAAAGAGTCGGACATGACTGAGCTACTGAACTGAACCTACTCCAGTATTCTTGCCTGGAAAATCCCATGGACAGAGAAGCCTGGTAGGCAACAGTCCATGGGGTCCCAAAGAGTTGGACACAACTGAACGACTTAACTTTCACTTTTCTGTATGTACTGCAGAGACAAAGATCTGTATAGTCAAAACTACGGCTTTTCTAGTAGTCCTGTATGGATGTGAGATTTGGACCATAAAGAAGGCTGAGCGTTGAAGAATTGATGCTTTTGAACTGTGGTGTTGAAGAAGACTCTTGAGCATCCCTTGGACTGCAAGGAGATCAAACCAGTCAATTCTAAAGGAAATCAACCCTGAACATTCATTGAAAGGACTGATGCTGAAGTTCCAATACTTTGGCCACCTGATGCGAAGAACTGACTCACTGGAAAAGACATGATGCTGGGAAAGATTGAAGGCAGGAGGAGAAGGGGACGACAGAGGATGAGATAGTTGGACGGCATCACCGACTCAATGGACATGAGTCTGAGCAAGCTCTGGGAGTTGGTGATGGACAGGGAAGCCTGGCGTGCTGCAGTCCATGGGGTCACAGAGTCGGACATGACTGAGTGACTGAACTGATATTGATCTTGCCTTGGCTTTCTAGCTTCAAAAGACTTAAAAGCCTAATCTGAGATTCCTTATGAAATGTTCTAGCAAAGGAAACTTTGCTTATGTGGTCAACTGGTATTCTTGATGAACCTGTATAAATGATTAGACCAATTAATAAAAAATCTGAATCTGACTATCTTTGAATAAAGAAGGACATGACTATACAAAGAAATTTAATGTTTCAACAGAAAACTAACACACCCTAGTGGGTTATTCATATTCTAGTCCTGTTCATTATCTTTGACCTTTTATGATCTGACTGTAAATTGGCCTTGATCCTGCCCTCTTGCACATTTTAGCAGTCTCTACCAAACTCTCAATTCTTCGGTTTTCCTTCAAAGTCTGGTTACAACTCTCCTAACTAACATCTCTAATTTTCTACCTAATGCAGGAAAGAGCCAATTCTGGCTCCCATGGATCCGTTTCTTTGACTTTAATCTTTGTTTTCTGTTGTTTTTGGTATTATAATCATACATCGGAGAAGGCAATGGCACCCCACTCCAGTACTCTTGCCTGGAAAATCCCATGGACAGAGGAGCCTGGTAGGCTGCAGTCCATGGGGTTATTAAGAGTCAGACAGGACTGAGAGACTTCACTTTCACTTTTCACTTTCATGCATTGGAGAAGGAAATGGCAATCCATTCCAGTGTTCTTGCCTAGAGAATCCCAGGGACTGCAGAGCCTGGTGGGCTGCCGTCTGTGGGGTCGCACAGAGTTGGACACGACTGAAGTGACTTAGCAGCAGCAACCATACATAACGGCTTGCCTCAGGGGGCTCTGCCTCTCTGCTTTACAATTAAACAAAAAATGTCTTTGTTTAGCTCACAGGGAGATAATCTGATCCTGCCCACCTGTGAATGGCTGTACAAATGAAGAGATTAACACATCCCCACCTCACACTGCTACTAGAAGTGCTTCTAGAAGTTAAGAACACGACCTCCCCTCCCCCAACATCTTGGGGTTGACCAATCTTTGAAAGTGAAAGTGTTAGCTTCTCAGTCCTATCTGACTCTTTGCAAACCCACAGACTGTAGCCTACCAGGCTCTTCTGTCCATGGAATTCTCTAGGCAAGAATACTGGAGTAGGTAGCCATTGCCTTCTCCAGGGGATCTTCCAGACCCAGGGATCAAAGCCTGGCCTCCTGCATTGGCAGCCAGGTTCTTTGCTGTCTGAGCCACCAGGGAAGCCCAGGGAAGACATGACCAATCTTTCAGTTCAGTCCAGTTCAGTCATTCAGTTGTGTCCGACTCTTTGCTACCCCACGGACTGCAGCATGCCAGGCTTCCCTGTCCATTACAACTCCCAGAGTTTACTCAAACTCATGTCCATCAAGTCGGTCATGCCATCCAACCATCTATCCTCTTTCATCCCCTTCTCCACCTGCCCTCGATCTTTCCCAGCATCAGGGTTTTCTCAAATGAGTCAGCTCTTTGCATCAGGTGGTCAAAGTACTGTAGTTTCAGCTTCAACATCAGTCCTTCCAATGAACACTCAGGACTGACCTCCTTTAGGATGGACTGATTGGACCTCCTTGCAGTTCAAGGGACTCTCAAGAGTCTTCTCCAACACCACAGTTCAAAAGCATCAATTTTTTGGTGCTCAGTTCTCTTTATAGTCCAACTCTCTCATCCATACATGACCACTGGGAAAACCATAGCTTTGACTAACTGGACAGACTTTTGTTGGCAAAGTAATGTCTCTGCTTTTTAATATGCTCTCTAGGTTAGTCATAGCTTTTCTTCTAAGGAGCAAGTGTCTTTTAATTTCATGGCTGCAGTCACCATCTGCAGTGATTATGGAGCCCAAGAAAACAGTCTCTCATTGTTTGCATTGTTTTCCCATCTATCTGATCAATCTGTCAGTTTACTTCAGTTCAGTCGCTCAGTCATGTCATCAGTAGTCAAAGGTAAATAAATCTTGCAATTAGAGCTTTTTGTGAGGGTGGGTCAATATTCTCATCTTCTTCTGCTGCTGCTGCTGCTGCTGCTAAGTCCCTTCATTCATGTCTGACTCTGTGTGACCCCACAGACGGCAGCCCACCAGGCTCCCTGGTCCCTGGGATTCTCCAGGCAAGAACACTGGAGTGGGTTGTCATTGCCTTCTCCAATGCTCGAAAGTGAGAGTGAAGTCGCTCGGTCATGTCCAACCCTCAGCAACCCCATGGACCTGTCTCTTATACACATCTTCCATGGAATTCTCTAGGCAAGAATACTGGAGTGGGTTGCCATTCCCTTCTCTAGGGTATCTTCCCCACCAAGGATTGAGCCTGGGTCTCCTATGTTGCAGGCAGATGCTTTAATACATAATGAAATATTTGCAATAATTAAAAATTATGCTTAAGAGTACCAGAAATCAACAGGCAAGGCAAATTATTCTATAAACACAAATGAAAAACTAGGATNGCTGCTGCTGCTGCTGCTGCTAAGTCCCTTCATTCATGTCTGACTCTGTGTGACCCCACAGACGGCAGCCCACCAGGCTCCCTGGTCCCTGGGATTCTCCAGGCAAGAACACTGGAGTGGGTTGTCATTGCCTTCTCCAATGCTCGAAAGTGAGAGTGAAGTCGCTCGGTCATGTCCAACCCTCAGCAACCCCATGGACTGCAGGCTTCCAGGCTCCTCCATCCATGGGATTTCCCAGGCAAGAACACTGGAGTGGGGTGCCATTGCCTTCTCCAATGCTCAAAAGTGAAAAGTGAAAGTGAAGTCGCTCGGTCATGTCCAACCCTCAGCAACCCCATGGACTGCAGGCTTCCAGGCTCCTCCGTCCATGGGATTTCCCAGGCAAGAGTAGGGGAGTGGGGTGCCATTGCCTTCTCCGCTCATCTTCTAAGAGAACAACAAATTGCAACTACCTGCCAAACAGCCATCAACAGGAAGGTGCTGGAACCCACCAAAAAAAAAAAAAAAGATACTCTGTGTCCAAGGACAAAGGGGAAGCCACAAAGAGACGGCAGGAGGGGTGCAATCACAGTAAAACCAAATCCCATACCCGCCAGCTGGGAGACCCACAAGCTGAAGAACAAATAATACCAAAGAAGTTCTCACACTGTTTCAAAGAGTCTAAGCCCCACATCAGACTTCCCAACCTGGGAATCCAGCAAAGGGACTGGGAATCCCCAGGGAATCTGACTTGGAAGGGCAACAGGATTTGATTACAGAACTTCCACAGGACTGGGGGAAACAGAGACTCGTGGCAGTCATGAACAAAACCTTGTGCGCACCAGGACCCAGGGGAAAGGAGCAGTGACATCACAAGAAACTGAGCCAGATCTGCCTATGAGTGTTTGAGGGCCTTCTGCAGAGATGTGGGCCAGCAGTGGCTACCACAGGGACAGGGGCACTGGCAGCAGCAATCCTGGGAGGCACATGTTGGCATGTGCCTCTTGGAGAACTCTTGGGGAGTTTGCCTTTACCCTTACTTACCAGAGAGCCTGTAAACTCCAGGACTGGGTCACCTCAGGCCAAATAACAGGGAGGTAGCACAGCTCCACTCATCAGAATAAAATTCATTTAAAGATTCCTTGAGCATGGCCCTGCCTGCCAGAGTAAGATCCAGTTTTCCCCATAGCCAGTCCCTCCCATTAGGAAGATTGCACTAGCCTCATCCTCATCCATCAGAGGGCAGACCTACAATCCCATAGCCTCAAGAATGAAAACCACAATTAGAGCAAACTAACCAAAATGATCACAACCTTATGTAACTCAGTGAAGCTATGAGCCCCACTATGCAGGGCCACACAAGGTGGACGGGTCATGGTGGAGAGTTCTGACAAAATGTGGTCCATTGGAGAAGGGAATGGCAAACCACTGTAATATTCTTGCCTCAAGAACCCCACAACACTATGAAGAGGCAAACAGATATGACACTGGAAGATGGGCCCCCCAGGTCCAATACGCTACTGAGGAATAGCAGAGAAATAGCTCCATCAGAGGAAGGCCATGAAAAGCCTGGGCAAAAGTGGAAGTGACACTCAGCTGTGGACATGTCTGGTAGTGAAAGTCCAATACTGCAAAGAACAATACTGCATATGAACCTGGAATGTTAGGTACAGGAATCAAGTAAAATTGGACATGGTCAAGCAGGAGATGGCAAGAATGAACGCTGATATGTTAGAAATCAGCAAACTAAAATGGACGGAAATGGGTGAATTTAATTTAGATGACCATTATATCTATTACTGTGGGCAAGAATCCCTTGGAAGAAATGAGTACCTCATAGACAGCAAAAGGGTCTGAAATGCAGTACTTGGCTGCAATCTCATAAACAACAGAATGATCTCTGTTCATTTCCAAGATAGACCATTCAACATCACAGTAATCCAAGTCTATGCCTCAACTACTAATGCCGAAGGAGCTTGACTGGTTCTATTGAAGACCTGTAAGACCATCTAGAACTAACACCAAAAAAAGATGTCTTTCTCACCACTGGGGATTCAAATGAAAAAGTAGGAAGTCAAGAGAAACCTGGAGTAATAGGTTAAGTTTGGCCTTGCAGTACAAAACGAAGCAGGGCAAAGGCTAACAGAGTTCTGCCAAGAGAACGCACTAGTTATAGCAAATACCTTCTTCCAACAAGACAAGAGACAACTCTGCATGTGGTTCACCTGCTCCTAGCACCTGACACAGTGGAGGCTTCACTTCCCACAGGCCCTCTGCAGGGCTGCTGGTACAAGTCCTCAGACTTCCCTGGGCAATAAAGGCTTGGCACCTGCAACATTCCCTGTGCAACCCAGCCTGTCTGCTTCCAGACATTTCCCATGCACTGCTCTGACATCCAACAGTTGACAGCTGTTGGGAACTGGCCACCCTCTCTTTCCTGGCAGTGTAATCTCAGTCAGTGTAGCTACTACTGAGATGAATGTGCCCACCTCTTCAGCCCCAGGAGTGGAGCCCTCCAGGCACCAACCCAGGGACTGATTCTACCTCTATGGGCAGGGTAAGCCGCTCTCAGATGCACCCAAACAGGCAGACAGGCTGCAGTTCTGGGAAAACATGTGAAGACCAGGAGGCAGGTGCTAGATCAGCACCTGCTCCCCTCCAATTTCCCAACTGGATCGTGACTTGCTTTCCCGACTTACTGCTCCCCAGGCAGATGCTCCAACCACCTGCCCAATCGCTCTGCCAGCAGAGGGAATAGAGTGCTGGGTGAAGACTCAGAACAAGACCCCCTCCAGGAAAACACCCCCTCAGGCTGCGGGGGCCAGATGTGCTTCCCTCCAGCGGGAGCCCCAGAAGTCTAAGGTGCCACGCTCCCAAACCCGGGCTCTGCGTGGCAGTGGGGACTGAGCTGGCCTGTCCCTCCTCACGTTCCAGACACCAGGGCCGGTCCACCCTCTGAGTCTCGGTCTCCTCAACTCTAACGGGATCTACCTGAGAGGTCTGCTGTGCAGAGCAGACCCGCAAGAAGCGAGACGCTCAGTGCGGTCACAGTGTCTGTCTTGAACGTGGGCAACACTGAGCGTTCGAAAGGGTCTCTGTCACCACATTAGTGCTTAAAAGCAGTAGTTCGACACTTCAGAAATGGCCCTGAACTCTGTGTGCAGCATCAGAAGGGAAGCGGAGCGGAACCCAGGCACCGGACAGCAGCGGGGCAGCCAGCCTGCCCAGGGTGGGCCCCGTCCGGGCCTGGCAGCTCAGAGCCAGACCCAGAAGGGAAGCGGAGCGGAACCCAGGCACCGGACAGCGGCGGGGCAGCCAGCCTGCCCAGGGTGGGCCCCGTCCGGGCCTGGCAGCTCAGAGTCAGACCCAGAAGGGAAGCGGAGTGGAACACAGGCACCGGATAGCGGCTGGGCAGCCAGCCTGCCCAGGGTGGGCCCCGTCCGGGCCTGGCAGCTCAGAGCCAGACCACTTCACCCTAAAGCCCTCGGGCCTCAGCCCACGCGCACTTTCCTAGCAGAGTCACAGGACCTACCTGTTGAGCTTAGGTGGTATTCCGCTCCGGGCCCCCAGACACATTCCAAGCAAGGGAGGTGGGTCACGGCACTCTGAGCTCAGTGCTACCCAGGCCCGGTGCTCCTCGACCGTCACCTGCTCAGAAAGGCCGCTGCTGTCAGCTCATACCCAGAACTATGTGGCGGTCATCAGACGTGAGCAGTGTTATCTCCGGCTCTGGGCCTTCCTAGGCCACGACTTACCCCTGTATTTAGGGGCGGCCGAGTGACTTGCTCTGGCTCAGGAAACATGAGTGGAGGGACTACGTCCTTTCTGAGTGGATGCTTCAGGAGCAGCAACAGCCCACAAGGTGGAGCAAGAGCGTGTGGAGCTGAAGGCCCCGCCAGCCCAGCTCCTCGGCAACCCAGGTGAGCAGGGTCCACGCCGGACCCCCAGTGGGTAAGAACCACCAGTGAGCTGAGGGTTCCGCTCCATGACCTGGTCTGCCCTGACAACACTCAGGTCAGATCAACAACATGCAAGTCTGAAAGGACTGAGCTCCAATCTGTGTGTCTTGTGTGTCTCCAGGTGGAGTTTCCCAAGCAAGAGCTAAACGAACACGTGGGCTTCTGCTCTCTCCTCTGGCTCTGCTTCCCGTCTAGTGTTCCATCTTAGCAGATACCTGTGCCCATGGCAGACCCTTAGCAGTCATTCCTGACCCCTCTTCTTGCCCTACCTCCACTTCCAACGCCACCAAGTCTCTAAAACATTTCAAATCCATCCACCTCTAGTTCCCTTGCCTGCTGCCTCTCTGCTCCAGGCCAGCCACATATCTTGCCTAGACCAGCAGCCCTAAACTTTTTTGATTACACATTCAATCAGTAACATTTCTGAAGCATGCCCTCAATATATATGTACATATTAAATGAGGGACACGTATAACTGGGTGGTTAATATATGAATATGAACATAGTAAGAAGTCACAATATTTCCTTCCCATATCTTAATGACTATCTCATCCGCCTCCTGGGTGAACCCACCCCATTCTGGAGATCAATACCTTGGCCTTTGGGAGAGACTTCTTAAATGGAACCACCCCCAACCTCCACCTGCCTGCTAGATAGCCAGAGAGAGCCTTTGAGTCTCCTCAAAAGGAGACTTGGTCCTAGCACTGCCCCCCTTAGATAATCAGATGGAAGAGCATCTGAAACAGGTCCCAGGAACACTGCGCACCTCTGACCTCCCAGCCCTCAGTCTCCAGCACAGGCCTAGTGCTTCCCCACTTCCTCTGACCTTCCAGCTCTGTCTTGGGCATGGGTTTAGTTGCTTCTCCACTTCTGAGACCTGTCCACATCCCTAGCCCTGTGTTCCCTCCAGCTTTCAGCGTCAAGGCTGTTTGCTCCAAGGTCTCCTTGGCTGTTTATTCTAATTCCTCTTACAATCATTATATATTAAAGATATTATCCCTCTGTCTGACATTATGTATATTAAAATATTTTCCTCTATCATTTGTCTTTTTAACTGTGAATATTTATAAGAGAACTTCTAATGGTTTTTTTGGTCCTTATTGAAATACATACAACTTTAGAAAAGGATGCTGAAAATCTCAGCCTTCTTCCTCAGCTCCCTGAGAGGTGGTGAGCTCAAGGGCAGCCTACCTGCTCTGACTACCCTCTGCTTACCACCTAGTCCCTGGTCCCTGGTCCCTGGCTTGATGTTTGCAACTGTGGATGATCAGTGTCCCCAGGACCTACTCATGACCATGCACTCTGCCTTCCCTAAAGGGAAACTGAGGCAGACTGATCCCAAACAGAACTGCATTAAATCTATTTTGGAAAGAAACACTATCTTTGGATTTCCCTGGTGGTCCAGTGGTCAAGAATCTGCCTGGCAATGCCAGGGACACGAGTTGGATCCCTGGTCCAGGGAGAGTCCACATGCTGCAAAGCAACTAAGCTCCTGCGCCACAACTACTGAGCCCATGCACCTGGAGCCCGTGCTCTGCAGCAAGAGAAGCCATGGCAGTCAGAAGCCTGTGGACTGCAACAGAGTAGCCCTTGCTCACCGCTAGAGAAAGCCGGATCTGGGGTAGAGGTGGCTAACACGTCACCCACCAGAAGTTTGTACTTGCCCTTTCTTAGGGCAGAGCTATTTTCCTCTTACAGATTTTGTATATATCTTTCTTATAGGTATTTTTTGTTACTGGCGTTTTTGGTCTTCTCTTCCACTACATCTCATAACCAATTTTTGTTGCTTTTATCGATGAAAGCTATGGACCCAGCACCTTAACCTTCTGCCTCCCACACAGGGGACCATGCACACACACACCGGGCTGGCATTGCAATGATGGCGGGAGAAACTGCTCATGTCAGGGGAGATGGAGGTAGAGAATTTACCACTTATGCTTCAGTATTTTTAAAAGTTTTAAATATATTTCTTGTAATAATAAAATATTTCAAAACTGGAAGGACTGTATTAGCATAAACAGGCTACATCTCACGGCAGTAATGACCACCCCAAATCCAGCAGCATGAACAACAGCTCACACTTCTTGCTCTGGCTGCATGTACAGCTCAGGTCAGCAGGGGCTTCTGCTAGTCCTCACTGCTCGGGAAGCACCGTCACCTCATGACATCATCAACTCCACAGACGGTGTTAGGACAGATGGCACAGAGAACCAAGAACTGGCTGTGAAACACTTTTACCTAGAATCACATGTCACTTTCTACAGACCGCAGAACCACATCTCTGCTTGAAATGGGCAAGGCCTGGAACTGGAAATTCAGGGAGCTGCAGGGACGTGCCCACAGGTTGGAAGAGCTACGAACGAGACCACAGCACTCACAAATGGATAAAGTGAGCTACTTCACAATTTCACATTGGAAAAACTTGCTTGTCAAAGGAGCTCTAAGTAAATATTTTAACAAAGGGCTATTTTTAGATGCAAGTGAACCTGCCTTCTCACTTTTGTTTTCCTATCCGAGAAGCCTTGTGCTTCTGGGCTCTTTACTCTATTAGAAGAGTGCACACAGGTGTTGCAAAAACCCCTACTTAACCTCATTACAGCTGCCTGGGACATGTTCCACCTCCAACAGCCAAGGTGCCCAGAACTGATGAAGTGGGAGTCCCAGATAACACTGGCTCATCAGAAAGCCACAGGGGCCAATGAGGCTGGCTCCAGGGACATCGTCCCCAGGCTCCGGGCTTCCCCTGGCACCGCCATGGGTGTGCAGGCCTCACCAGCCACTCCAAAACTTCCATTAAGGAGGGGGAGCCAAACCAACCAGGAGGTCCCAGGGGGTGACGCCCACCCTAGAGAAGGCTCTGCACCAGGCCTGTGAGCTTAGAAGCCCACTCCTCAGCACCTCACTGTGTCACTAATGTGGTCAGAAAAGGAAAGGAACATCCTGGCTAACTCATTAGTTTCCCTCAACTGACATCTGCCCAATATTTTCAACCCATGCCGTTTCCTTGTTCTAACAGTCAGGCTGTGTTGCAGCCCTAATAGAGGCAGGAGCACACCAGCTCTGCCTCCAGCGGCTGGGTCACCCTGGACAAGCTATAATGCGTAACTATCTGTGCCTTGATTTCTGAAACGGGGATTACAGTACCTTTCAAGATAGCTATAAACATTTAAGGCAATACAAGGGATTCCCTGGCAGTCCAGTGGTTACGACTGAGTTCAATCCCTAGTTGCGGAGCTAAGATTCTGCAAGCCACATAGTACAATAAAAAAAATTTTTTATTATTATTATAACCCCCTTTTTACTCAAGAAGCAGTATTTGTCCAACACTAGAACTGTCCATAAGAGACAGTACAAGTCTCTAAACAAGGCAGTACCCACCCTACCAACTATTAATAGAAACTACCTGCTCTCCAGGGCCAGTTTCATAGCAAAAAAAGTATCTGAGAAAGTTCTGAAACCTGTAGCAATAGAAAGCAAAAAAACAAGGACTTAACAATACAGTTGGGACTTTCCTGATGGTCCTGTGGTTAAGAATCTGACTTCTAACACTGAGGGACTCAGGTTCAATCAATGGTCAGGGAATTAAGATCCCATATGCCACAGGGCAACTAACCCCTTGCACCACAATGACATGGTCCACGTGCTGCAATGAAGACCCAGATCAGCCAAAAATAAATAAAAACAAAACCAACAATACAGGTAATTCAATTATCTCCCCCAAAAGCATGAAAACTAGGGAAACAGATTAACATGTAAAATAGGTGTCTCTTGTGAACTTCTTCCAAACACAAAAAGTAGATGGAATGAGTGGACAGGAAAAAAAGCACTATACCCCTCACTCTATAATGATATATAATGCTGCTAAAACCTAGCTGAAATCTTAGTACAACTCCTTGAAGCAGGTAAAATAGGTAACATTCCTCTTTTAGAGATATGGAAACCAGGCTCACAGTATGAATTCATTTACTCAAGGTAAGGCCTCATCTGAGAATTTCATATCCTGGGACTCAGTCTGCCCTCTCTCTTTCCATTCCACCAAATTTTCATTTGGAATGAATTAAACTGCACTGTCAAAAATCCAAAAAAAAAAAAAAAAAAAAAAGAGAGAGAGAATGAAACTTGATCCTCAGCTTCCCTGGGTTTCTCCCTGACAGGTTTCTCTGTCCATGGGATTCTCTAGGCAAGAATACTGGAGTGGGTTGCCACGCCCTCCTGCCAAAGAGGTCTAAACCAAGACAAATTACAATTAAAATAGCAAAATTAAAGATAAAGAATCTTAAAAGTAGCAAGAAAAAAAGCAATTAGTTATGTGCAAGAAAACTCTCTAAGCGGACTTTCCAGCAGAAATTTCACAGATCAGAATGAAGTGACATGATATACTCAGTGATGAAAGGGGAAAAAAATCTATACCTGTAACCAAACATATTTTACTTTACATATAAGCAATAGCTAAAAGAGTTCCGCACCATGACACTGGCATTGCAAGAGATGCTCAAGGGCCTTCTCTAAGCAGGATTTCTAAAAATAGGAAAAAAAAAAAAAAAAACTTCACAACTAGAAATATGAAAATTATGAAAGGAAAAATCCCATTGGCAAACACACAGTAAAAGTAGTGTGTCAACCACTTACAAAGCTAGCAGGAACAGTATAAGACAAAAGCAGCAAAATCACCTATATCCACAATAAGCAGTTAGGGCCTATACAAAACAATAAGTCAGAAAATATGCTATCAAAAACACTAAATACGGTGGGGGAATAACACACGATTGTTAGAGTACATTTCAACTTAAAAGATCATCAACTTAAAATAACACATTATTACTAATATATATATTTATGTGTGTGTAATTGTTATATATGAACATCATGCAAGGTGAAAGTTGCCCAGTCATATCTGACTCTTTGCAACCCCATGGACTATACACTCTATGGAATTCTCCAGGCCAGAATACTGAAGTGGGTAGCCTTTCCCTTCTCCAGGGGATCTTCCCAACCCTGGGATCGAACCCAGGTCTCCTGCATTGCTGATGGATTCTTTACCAGCTGAGCCACAAGGGAAGCCCAAGAATAATACTGGAATGGGGAGCCTATCCCTTTTCCAGCAGATTTTCCAGACCCAGGAATCAAACCAGGGTCTCCTGCATTGCAGGCAGACTCTTTACTAACTGAGCTATCAGGGAAGCCCATGAATATCATGGTTATGAACATCACGGTAACCACAAATCAAAAGAAAACCCTACAACACACACACACACACACACACTCACTCGCTCGCTCGCTCACTCACTCACTCACTCACTCACTCACTCACCCAAAGAGAAAGCAATCCAAATATATCATCAAGTCAGATGAGGGGAAAGAGCAAAAGAAAGAATGAATAAGAACTATAAAAACAATCAGACAAGAATTAACAAAATGGCGATAAGAATATACCTATCAACAATTACTTTAAAAATAAATTGATTAAATACTGTATTCAAAAGACAAAGAACAGCTAAACAGATAAATAAAAAAACACAACCTATCTATATGCTGACTACAAGAGACTCATTTCAGATCTGAAAACACAGAAACCGAGGTCATGGAAAATGGTATTCCATGCAAATGGAAACAGAAAGAGAGCTAGGGCAGCAATATGTATACCAGACAAAACAGATTTTCAGACAGACTATAACGAGAGACAAAGAAGGACATCATATAAAGACCAAGGAATCAATCCAATAAGATACAACAATTGTAAACAAATATACATCCAACATAGGCGCAACTAAATATATAAAGCAAATATTATCACATTTCTGACTGGCGGATTTTTTCAGAAACTATTGCCAGTAGCTGGCGATTTGTTATGTAAGTGAATACTGAAATGTCTCTGGTCGATAATGTTCATGTAACAAAAGATATATTAATACATCTCTGGTCAATAATGTGTTAAGAAACATAAAGGGAAAAACAATAATAAGAAGGAGCTTTAACACCCCCACTTACATCAATGGACACATCATTCAGTGAAAAAAATCAATACAGAAACATTGGCCTTAAATGACCCACTAGACCAGATGAACTTAACAGATATATCAAGTCTCAACAAAGTTAAGACGGAAAGCATACCAAGGATCTTTTCAAACCAAAAACCAAAAGTAGGGAAAACCACTAGAGCATTCACGTATGACCTAAATCAAATCCCTTACGATTTTCCCAGGGTCACGTGCTAATACCTGAAGGGTCACATGAAGTTGCCAAGAGTTGTACACAACTTACTGACTGAACAACAACAATCCAGTAGCTCACAATATGATTGTATTTGGAAAAAGAGTCTTTAAAGAGGTGAAAATTTTATCTGGTGTTCTTATAAGAAACCTGGACGGACATGCAGAGGAAAGACCATGTAAGACACAGGGAGAAGACAGCCTAGGAGAGAGGCCCGAGAAGAAATTAACGCTGCCAACACACTGATCTCAGACTTCCAGCGTTCACGTATAAAGCACATAAATAAAATTTACTGTTTTAGTGACTCAGTCTATAATACTTTGTTATGGCTGCCCAAGCAAACAATTACATCTGGTAATTCTTGATTTGGAGTACTACTTTGCTAGCGTTTGAGATGAGTGCAATTGTGCAGTAGTTTGAGCATTCTTTGGCATTGCCTTTCTTTGGGATTGGAATGAAAACTGACCTTTTCCAGTCCTGTGGCCACTGCTGAGTTTTCCAAATTTGCTGGCATATTGCAATCAGCACTTTCACAGCATCATCTTTTAGGATTTGAAATAGCTCAACTGGAATTCCATCACCTCCACTAGCTTTCTTTGTAGTGATGCTTCCTAAAGCCCACTTGACTTCACATTCCAGGATGTCTGGCTCTAGATGAGTGATCACACCATCGTGATTATCTGGGTCGTGAAGATCTTTTTTGTACAGTTCTTCTGTGTATTCTTGCCATCTTCTTCTTCTGCTTCTGTTAGGTCCATACCATTTCTGTCCTTTATTGAGCCCATCTTTGCATGAAATGTTCCCTTGGTATCTCTAGTTATCTTGAAGAGATCTCTAGTCTTTCCCATTTTTTGTTTTCCTCTATTTCTTTGCACTGATCACTGAGAAAGGCTTTCTTATCTCTTCTTGCTATTCTTTGGAACTCTGCATTCAAATGGGTATATCTTTCCTTCTTTCCTTTCGTTTTCGCTTCTCTTCTTTTCACACCTATTTGTAAGACCTCCTCAGATAGCCATTTTGCTTTTTGCATTTCTTTTTCTTGGGGATGGGCTTGATCCCTTGTCTCCTGTACAATGTCACAAACCTCATTCCATAGTTCATCAGGCACTCTGTATAGAGCTTCTCCATCTTTGGCTGCAAAGAATATAATCAATCTGATTTCGGTGTTGACTATCTGGTGATGTCCATGGGTAGAGTCTTCTCTTGTGTTGTTGGAAGAGTGTTTGTTATGACCAGTGTGCTCTCTTGGCGAAACTCTATTAGCCTTTGCCTGCTTGATTCTGTACTCCAAGGTCAAATTTGCCTGTTACTCCAGGTGTTTCTTGACTTCCTACTTTTGCATTCCAGTACCCTATAATGAAAAGGACATCTTTTTTGGGTGTTAGTTCTGAAAGGTCTTGTAGGTCTTCATAGAACTGTTCAACTTCAGTTTCTTAAGTGTTACTGGTCAGGGCATAGACTTGGATTACCGTGATATTGAATGCTTTGCCTGGGAAATGAACAGAGATCATTCTGTTGTTTTTGAGATTGCATCCAAGTACTGCACTTCAGACTCTTTTTGTTGACTACGACGGCTACTCCATTTCTTCTAAGGGATTTCTGTCCACAGTAGTAGATATAATGGTCATCTGAGTTAAATTCACCCATTCCAGTCCATCTTAGTTCGCTGATTCCTAGAACGTCAACGTTCACTCTTGCCATCTCCNAACTAGTACCTATTTTCCATACAGAAAAATATCTTTCTTCCATATCTTATGCAAATAAAAGTGATGACTATATGACTTTAAGGTATGGTACTGAGAATGAAAATTAAATGGTCCTGGAAACAGCATCTGCATTTGGAAGGGAGCTAGAATAATTTATACTGTGATGGTCAAATGAGTGTCCCCAGAATGTGGCTGTTTGGTAGTTTTGAGGCCCTTTTTTAAGATAATAGGAAGAGAATTGCATAGGAACATTTTCATCCATAGCAGAGGGAGAAACCTCAAAGAAGAGGCCCCATTCTTCACAGAGGCAACAAAAAATAAACTGAAACCTTTATTTGTCTGTTAATTCTCTGGAGAAAGTATTCAGACCAACTCTGATGATTTAAACCTCTTTAGTAGTAGCAAATATCACTTATTTAAAGATATATCCCTGGTCAAAAAGATGGGATACCCTAATCCATTCCCAAGCAACTCGGTCACTATAAAGAATCATATATTTTGGGAGGAATAAGTCATAGAAGAATTATTAGAGCATCCAAAGTGCCTTCTACCCACCTACTTATTTGTACTTGTTAGGCAAACAATAATAAAGAATTTGGCCCTGACAGTACATTTTGTGATTAAACTTCTGTGTCAGGCTGCCAGCGGTAGAAATGCGTTTCTTGGCTTCCATTTTTTTTAGTTACTTATAACAATTTGTTTAATTACTGAACCATAAAACAGACAAAACTAANGAAGCAACAGTTAGAATTGGACATGGAACAACAGATTGGTTCCAAATTGGGAAAGGAGTATGTCAAGGCTGCATATTGCCACCCTGCTTATTTAACTTATATGCAGAATACATCATGAGAAACACTGGGCTAAATGAAGCACAAGCTGGAATCAAGATTGCTTGAGAAATATCAATAACCTCAGATATGCAGATGACACCACCCTTAGAGCAGAAAGTGAAGAGGAATTCAAAAGCCTCTTGATGAAAGTGAAAGAGGAGAGCGAAAAAGTTGGCTTAAAGCTCAATATTCAGAAAACTAAGATCATGGCATCTGGTCCCATCACTTCATGGGAAATAGATGGGGAAACAGTGGAAACAGTGGCTGACTTTTTTGGGGGCTCCAAAATCACTGCAGATGGTGACTGTAGCCATGTAATTAAGACACTTGCTCCTTGGAAGAAAAGTTATGACCAACCTGGACAGCATATTAAAAAGCAGAGACATTACTTTGCCAACAAAGGTCCATCTAGTCAAGGCTATAGTTTTTCCCAGTAGTCAGGTATGGACGTGAGCGGACTATAAAGAAAGCTGAGCCCCGAAGAACTGATGTTTTTGAACTGTGGTGTTGGAGAAGATTCTTGAGTCCCTTAGACTGCAAGGAGGTCCAACCAGTCCATCCTAAAGGAGATCAGTCCTGAGTATTCATTGGAAGGACTGATATTGAAGTTCAGACTCTAAAACTTTGGTCACCTGATGCTAAGAGCTGACTCATTTGTAAAGACCCTGATGCTGGGAAAGATTGAGGGCAGGTGGAAAAGGGGATGACAGAAGATGAGATGGTTGGATGGCATCACCAACTCAATCGACATGATTTTGGGTAAATTTCAGGAGTTGGTGATGGACAGGGAGACCTGGCGTGCTGTGGTCCGTGGGGTCACAAAGAGTCAGACACGACTGAGTGACTGAACTGAACTGAATCCTTGATTAGATATATCAGACATTGTGAATTTCACTTTGTTGTGTACTGACTATTTTTATATTCCTATAAATATTACTGAACATTGTTTCAGGATGTAGTGAAGTTACTTGGAGACTGTTTGATTCTTCCAGGGTTCGTTTTTATGACTCGTGCTGAGCACACACATGGGCAGAGCAGCACTCTGCTGAATGCAGAATACAACTGTGGATGGCTCTCCAGAGTTCTCTCTGTGCCACTGTCTCTCCCTGGTCCTCCATCCTGTAAACTGTAGGCACGCGGTGTCCCTAGGCTCTCAGCACCTCATCCACGGCTCAGGGAGTCCACCAGGCGCTCCACATCACTTGCCCCTTCCCTAAGCTATAGCGGAGAAACTCTCACATACACAGTGGGAAGCTGGAGCTGTCGTAGGGCTCATTTGTTTGTCGCCTCTCACAGACCACTGTCTCTCACTGCCAGTGGCCAGTGTTTTGAAAGCTCGTTTCATGCATTTTGTATGGGCTATTTGTTGTTGTAGTTATTTCAGGGTAAATTTAGCCCCTGTTACTCCATCTTGGCCAGATGTGGAAGAATCAAATTTCTATTAAAAAGTGTCTATATTTAGTCTTCATCAATTTCTCCATGACTGCAACAATCAAAATTATTA
The DNA here is from genome assembly GCA_006410615.1 of Neotragus moschatus. Classification (NCBI taxonomy): domain Eukaryota; kingdom Metazoa; phylum Chordata; class Mammalia; order Artiodactyla; family Bovidae; genus Neotragus; species Neotragus moschatus. Next base: position 17,326 of record SJYA01001831.1, read on the forward strand.
AGAAAGAGTTTTTGGCCTTATTCCACTATATTAATAGGTATATCCCAAAGCACATTTTCTGTTATAATAAATATTCCATCATATATGAGTTTATACATACATATATTCCATTATATTTTCTCATATTCTCTCAGAAGGAACAAAAAAGTAAACCCAAAATTCACATCTGAAGACTAATAGTTGGACTAAATTCTACCTAGCTTATAAGTGGAAACCTGAAGAACAATCTTCAAACTCTTACTTTAACACAGTATTGGGAGTAATTTCACTGAACAGAACTGAAAGCTTTAAGACCTTAATACAGAAGAGCAATCCATAAATGTTTCCAGAGAAGAAAACAAAAGGTCATGAGGAAATTGGCAGAGCTTAACAGCTGGTTGTCCTACTGTGAAAAGGCCTTATTCTCCTGACAGTAACAAGGATGTTTTATCACTATAACATACCTTGTTTTCAAGTGCTTTATACATAGTTGCGTTACTTACTGTTGAAAAACAAAATTCACCTGAGCAAATCCTAAAAGATCTTATTGGCTTATTTAACAATTCCTCAACTGGGCAGCATCTCACATAGTAAATACAAAGCAGCTCCAAAGAGCTACACAAAATGAAAGACTTTCCTAGGCAGAAGGGAGCAAGAACAAGGAAGTTTTATGAGACAAAAAAATTGGGTTGTTTATTCCAAGGTCATTTTCCTTTAGGAGATGACAGGTTCCAATAGGCAGATGACCTCATCAGTGCTGACTAGGTGATTTCCAATTGACTGGTTTAAGAATTTGAGCCGAGACTGTAATAAAATTTCTGTTTGGTGATATGGGGCTTATTAGCATAAGCAATTCCATTCTGGGTATGTTGTCTGCTTTTTAAAACTACTTTGCTCTCTTTCTTCATAGAGCACTTTACCACCTCCTTGAAATTTACATATATTTACATCTACCTTTTTTGCTACCTTTCTCCCTCAAGAAGAGAATGTGAGTTCCACAAGGACTGGGAACTGTCTGACTGTAACATTCTATTCACAGCCTCCAGCACACAGTAAGTCTTCAACAAATCCTCACTGGATGAATAAAAGAAAAATCATCCTAGCAATCTTCTCCATAGCTGCCACACTGCTAACAGTAATTATCCACAGGGCAATTTTACTTTCTCAACTATATTCTGTTTTAAATCTGTATTAGGAAATCCTTTTCATTTCTGCAATCAGAAGACAAAAAAATGAGAGAAGAACAGAGGGAAACAGACAGGATCCCTCTGGGGCTGCCTTTCATCATGGCAACTGCCATCTCTCCCAGCGGCCTCATACCAGGATCCCTCCTCAGTCCCTGCAGAACCCCCCTGGTGCTTCCTCAGGAAGCCCTGGGCTGTACGAGCAGGTTCCCAGCTGGCCAACACCGTCCCTTCCTTCTGGAGCCCAAAGCTGGCATCCAGTGTCCTAGGATGGCAGTCTTATTTTCCTTCCTGTAGGTTCTGCCATGACGTGCCTTGTCAAAGTGTGCTCTGTCCCTAAACTGTGAACATTTATTTTATCTATAGATAGCTTGGAGAAGGCAATGGCACCCCACTCCAGTACTCTTGCCTGGAAAATCCCATGGACGGAGGAGCCTGGCAGGCTGCCGTCCATGGGGTTGCAAAGAGTCAGACACAACTGAGCGACTTCACTTTCACTTTTCACTTTCATGCATTGGAGAAGAAAATGGCAACCCACTCCAGTGTTCTTGCCTGGAGAATCCTAGGGACAGGGGAGCCTGGTGGGCTGCCGTCTATGGGGTCGCACAGAGTCAGACACGACTGATGCGACTTAGCAGCAGCATAGATAGCTTGATATACCAGGGATGCACTGAAAAATGAGTTACTCCATTGCGTATATATACCACAGCTTTCTTATCCATTCATCTGCTGATGGACATCTAGGTTGCTTCCATGTCCTGGCTATTATAAATAGTGCTGCAATGAACACTGGGGTACACATGTCTCTTTCAATTCTGGTTTCCTCGGTGTGTACACAATGGAGTATTACTCAGCCATTAAAAAGAATACATTTGAATCAGTTCTAATGAGGTGGATGAAGCTGGAACTGATTATACAGAGTGAAGTAAGCCAGAAAGAAAAACACCAATACAGTATACTAACACATATATACGGAATTTAGAAAGATGGTAATGATAAACCTGTATGTGAGACAGCAAAAGAGACACAGATGTACAGAACAGCCTTTTGGACTCTGTGGAAGACGGAGAGGGTGGGATGATTTGGGAGAGAGGCATTGTAACATGTATGATATCATAAGTGAAACAAATTGCCAGTCTAGGTTCGATGCAGGATGCTTGGGACTGATGCATGGGGATGAACGAGAAAGATGGTGTGGGGCGGGAGGGGGAGGGGGGGTTGGGATTGGAAGCTCATATACACTCGTGGCTGATTCATGTCACTGTATAGCAAGACGAATACAGTAATGTAAAGCAAAACAAACTAAAAAGTAAAAATTTAAAAAAAGAAAAAAAGAAAAATGAGTTACATCCTGTCAGAGAAGTGGAAGCCTAAAAGATGAAATATTCTGAAGTTAAATCAGTACAAAGCAATGTCAAGAGTAACAAAGGACGGATGTGAGATCAGACTAACCGTCTCCAGCCATCCTGGCATTGTCTCTACCACAGACATCATGAAAATGTCACACATAAACACTGACAGACAACAAACTCCCTGAGGATAGGCATTGCCTTCTTTCATCTTTCCCAGTGCTTAGCATGATTTCAAACAAACAACAGACGCAAGTTAACTGTTGGTTGAAAAAAATAAACCTATGAGCATGCAACACTGACAACACCACTTTCAGGCAGGAACAAAATGATGTTCCAGGCCCAGGAACGGCACAAGCCAAGCATGACACAGTCAAGAGTCTATGCTGTACACACTATTAGGAGAAAGAAACAGCTGAAAGTCAGGAGCCATACATGTATTTTAGGACCCTGAACTATAGCATCCAAATGACCTGCTTCCACTCTAAACATTTTTTCCTTTCCATTACAAATAATTCAGTCAATTCATCTAAATCTTGCATGGATATCCAAATTTGCTAAGACCTGAAAAGAGTTTCGACTTTCTTTTCTTTATCCTAAACCTCAAGCCGGTCAATCCTAAAGGAAATCAACCCTGAATATTCGTTGGAAGGACGGATGCTGAAGCTCCAATAGTTTGGCCATCTGATGCGAAGAGCTGACTCACTGGAAAAGACCCTGATGCTGGGAAAGACAGAAGGTGTGAGGAGAAGGGGTTGGCAGAGGATGAGATGGTTAGATGACAAGACCAACTCAGTCAACATGAGTCTGAGCAAGCTCCAGAAGATGGTGAAGGACAGGGAAGCCTGGCATGCTGCAGTCCATCAGGTAGCAAAGAGTCAGACACAAATGAGTGACTGAACAACAAAGCTCAGGACAACTTTCAAGTTTCAAGAACAAACCCTAAATTTCAGCATTCCTGAGCTGTGCTTGTATTTCTTCAATGACACTCCTTCTCTGTCTTCATCTTTGCAAAATGACACTCCTCACACTGACACTCATCTACCCTTTCCTCTTTTTACCTTCTCAGGGCATTTCCTGGTAAACCAGGGCATACCTGGAAAACAGATTACACATAATTGAAACAAAGCCCACAAGCACCACCTCAAGACAAATTCTGCTAGAAACCTCTATTTGTGTATTAGCAAAACCTGAGGGGCAAGAATTCTGCTTATGAACCATATGATCACTGACGTTGCCCTCTGTTCATGTTGATCTTTTCTCCACCTCAAATCCAGCTTAACACCCTCCTCACTGGCCTGTGTGTGGAGTCCTCAGGTGGGGAGTACGAGGGGAGCTCCCCTCAGACCTCCCAGGACCAGGTCGCACTCAGCTGTAGAGAACACAAACAGCAAGTCACAGCTGCAGCGACTTCCCATGAAAACCATTTCTGTCATCCATTGTTGCAACACCACATGTTAGAAAAGTGAGTCTCTGCCAAGGAGATTGACTGTCTTGTTAATAAGACTAGCAAACATGGTGGGAAACATCCAAATAGGGCAAAGATAGAGAGCTAAGACTGGGTCCAGGTGGAGAGCTGAAAGAGAAACACCTGTGGTAGTTCCTCTCCCCTGGGCAGAGGGCTTTGCTCTTATTTCAGAGAAAACAGAAGCACCCAGAGAACTTCCAGTGCTGTCCCACACAGCTAACCCCCTCCCTGCAACTTCACAGCACCCTTGGGGATCCCTAACCTGTCTCTGAATCCCAGAGACATCATGCCACCAGCAGGTCTTTCATACTGGAGCCTCATCCTGCTTCTATAAAGGAGATTTTTATCCCCACATCACAAGGAAGAAATAAGTTCAGAAAGTTAAGCAATTTTCCCCAAGACACAAACCTGAGAACATTCGAGACTACACAAACTTTCCTCCAAAATATCAAATGATACTAACATGGGCACCAAGCCTAAATAACAGGTCTTTCTAGTAACTGGACATCTCGGGCGGGTTTCTGGGTATCACACTTCCTTGTGTCAGCAGCCTGACACTCCAGACACTGGCCCTCAGTTCAGGAAGAAACAAATCCCCTGTCCACTCCCCATGTGGACACTCAAGTTCTATGGCATCATGTTAAGCATTTGACTTAATCTGTCAGTTTTCAAGATTGTACTACAGTTAAATTTTCCCTATAAACTGCATTTTGGAAGGAAAAGTACTCTAGTGGGAGGAGGAGGAGGACCTTGAGTCTGGAAAGGTGTCCCATCTCCACTGCTGTCAGCAGAACCCTGAGGTGATGACCCATCTAAGCCTCTCTCCAAGACTACCTCTATGATAAGTGTCTTCTGGAGCTCTTAATCTACCTAAAAAGTAACTCCTGCATTTAAGCAGTCCATGCCCAACACTACTGTAGAAGACAGGCACTCCCTTGAGAAGGGAGATTACACACTGGCTGAAAGGAATTGGGAAGTAAGCAGAGATATAGGACTCAAGTTCCAGGGTCCTGAGTTCTAAGGCTGGAATGTGTCCCTGCTAAGATAAACCACAACTGGGAAAAGAGGGACTCAGCTGGGAGCCCCACTTGAAGCACCATAATGTAGCCTTCCGGCTGCTTGTCATGGTCCAGGAACAGACTCTACTCTGGGGAGCGGGAGGAGAAGAGGGTGGAGAAAAGTAGACTTTAAGTACAAAAGCTAGCTCTGAGAGCACTCTCTTATCTCCATATGTAAATAAAGAGATGCCAGGCAGAGAGGCTTGTCTGGTGAGCTCCCTATTCACCCTCAGGAAGATGAACCACCCGGCTTTCTGGGTTTTGGTAAAGCCTTCTGCAACCCTGCATGAAGTTCCTTCTTTCGGGTCAAGGAGGAACCAAGGGTGATGCCTGCATTCTTCTGTATTTACACACAAAGGTCATCAGATATTAAACCTCCCAAGCAGTCCACTGATCTTGATTATCTGGCAGATCTGGCCTGAGTTGGCAGTGGGAGGACAGTCTAGTTCACTTACACATAGATCTTACATCTCACTGGGCTTCCCAGATGGTAAAGAACCCACCTGCCAATCCAGGAGACATAAGAGCCGCAGGTTTGATCCCTGGGTCAGGAAGATTCCCCTGGAGGAGGAAATGGCAACCCACTCCAGTACTCTTACCTGGAGAATCCCATGGACAAAGGAGTCTGGCAGGCTACAGACCATGGGATCACAAAGAGTCAGACACAACTGAGCACTCATCTTGAGTCTTGATGCCTTTACTGAATAGTGTCAAGAACTCCAGGATTATAGAAGAGAAGGTCAAAGGCCCACAGAATCCCTCATTTGCCTCCTCGTACTAGACATGTGCAAAGCAAAAGCATTCCCTCCTTTCATAGACTGCAGGGCTAACCTGTAAGCCAGATGCCTTCCAAAATGACCCTTTAGTCCAACTTAGTCCAAAACAAACCCAAAGAGAGCTACACTCAATATTTTGTAATAACCTAGAAGAGAAAAGAATCTGAAAAAGAACATATATATATATATATATAAAACTAACACATTGCAAACCAACTATACATCAATCAAAAAAAAAAAAAAAAACAAACACCTGGTTTTACCTCTGAGGTGGTTGTCTTTATCTATCTAAAGTGGAAAACTACTTTATCTAAATTAGTCTAAAAAGTTTCTGAAAAGTTAAGAGGTCACGGACACACACCCAGCTACTCTTCAAGAAAGACTGGAAGATCTGGATGCCCTGGGCCACATTCTTGCTGGGCAGTCACAGGAAAGAAAGCAGCTCTTGCTGCCCTCTTCAGAGNAAACTACTTTATCTAAATTAGTCTAAAAAGTTTCTGAAAAGTTAAGAGGTCACGGACACACACCCAGCTACTCTTCAAGAAAGACTGGAAGATCTGGATGCCCTGGGCCACATTCTTGCTGGGCAGTCACAGGAAAGAAAGCAGCTCTTGCTGCCCTCTTCAGAGACAGAACGTTCTCTCCACTTCTCCATAGCCTCAGCACCATCCTGGGCTCCCAGAAAATATTTTTTTATTCAGGAGAAAATCCAAAATTTTCTGTGTGTGCACACACGTGCTAGAGCAAGAAAAAAGAGGAGAGGGCGTGTAAATACCTAAAATAGCAAACAAGACGGGAAGAGCCCCAAGTCTAGAGGAAAAGCTAGACGTAACAGATGATTTTCTATAGACATATAAATCACCAAAACTGAGCCCAGAAAGAGACTGCAAATCTAAGAAACTATGACAGTTATAAAAATGCTGTATTCTAAAAAAGCACCATGCTCAGGAAGTTTTACAGGTGAATTCTACCAAAATTTAAAGAAAGAGATCATTTCAAAAGTACAATATTTAAACTGGCTAATGAAGAGAAAGAGATAACTTTTAATAAAGCTATAAAAAACACTAAAACCACTTGATAAAGATGGCATTAAAAAAAATTACAAACTAGTCATACAAATAACGGTATAAAACTCCCAAGTAAAATATTAATAAATAGAATCTGTCTACACAGTAAGAGTTATTATTGATGATTCAATAATATAAAATGATGACTCAATAATATGAACTATTACGACTCAGCATATTAACAGGTCAAGACACAAAATTCATATGATCATTTCACAGATGCTAAAACAGCATTTAATATAATTCAACAACCATTTTTGATCTTTTAAAAAAAGACAAAACAGCAGCAACACACCCCTTAATAAAATAACTAACTTGGCATAAACACTAAAAGCATTCTTCTAAGTCAGGAATAAGATAAGGATACTCAGTATCATCCCTATCATTCAACCTTGTTCTGGAAATACAATGTAATCAAAAAAGAGAAACAAAAGACATAAAAAGTAGAAAACAAAATGATTATTAATTTGCAGCTGATATGATAGCATACCTGGAAAATTCAGGAACTGCAAAAACTACTTGAAACTAAGATTATGTAAATTGCTAGACACAGAATTAGTAAATACAACTAGTAACAATGTGTAACATAAGAAAATAACAACAAGAGATTAACTAGGAATACACTTAAGAAATGTACAGGCTTTTAAAACTGACTTAAAAAAACATTTCTAAGACAAGGAAATGTATATGTAGACTCGTGCTCAGTTGTGTCTCTTTGCAACCTCATGGACTGTAGCTTGCCAGGCTCCTTTTGTCCATGAATTTTCTAGGCAAGAATACTGGAGCGGGTTGCCATTTCCTACTCCAGGGGATCCTCCCCACCCACATCTCTTTGTTTCCTCATTGGCAGGCAGATTCTTTACCACTGCACCACTTGGGAAGCCCAGATAGGATACTGCTGCTGCTAAGCCACTTCAGTCGTGTCCGACTCTGTGCGACCCCATAGGTGGCAGCCCATCAGGATCCCCCATCCCTGGGATTCTCCAGGCAAGAATACTGGAGTGGGTTGCCATTTCCTTCTCCAATGCATGAAAGTGAAAAGTGAAAGTGAAGTCGCTTGGTCATGTCCGACTCTTCGTGACCCCAGCAGGCTCCTCCGTCCATGGGATTTTCCAGGCAAGAGTACTGGAGTGGGGTCCCATTGCCTTCTCCGAGATAGGGTACTAAATAATATTAAATTAATTACAAATAATAAATTGCTAGTTTTGATACAATTCAATAATAGTATTGGTATTGTATATATTTCAAAATCCTTATTTGTTCAAGATACACTGTGAAAATACTTATGGACGAAATCAGCTGTTTTAGAACAGTCTACTCTCCTCACCATATCAAAAATGGAGGAGAGGAGGAAGAGATGATTCAAGACTGGCAAAACATGGAAAACTACTGAAATGAAGAGACGGGCTCATGGAGGTTCATTATACTGCCTCCTCTGCTTTTGTCTATGCAAAATGTGCACAACAGAAAGTTAAAAGACATGTGCAAGGGGACCCAAACAGAGATGGTTCAAGATGTAAATGATCCCAAAGATGTATAATAGGCTTAAAAAAACTGCCACCTAACCACTAAGAAAGGCAAATTATAGTTACAAATCAGATGTCGATTTTCAGCAACCAAGTAGAAAAAGATCAAAATATCTGGTAATATTCAATCTTTGGGTGAGGAGACTGAAACTAGCGGAGGATGCACCAATCGTACAAGTTCTTGGGAGGGCACTTTCAGTCACCGGCATACACCCCTAGGCTCAGCAATTCCACTTCTGCGAATCTATTCTGGATATTCATGCAACAAAATATTTTCTCCCACCTAAGATGGGCCTCTGAAGACAGAGGCCCCAAGAACAATGTCCCTGCTCTCACAGGGCTTCCATTCTCCTGTGAGAGACTATGCACAACGCCAGTCAAGTGTGCAGGCAATTAAGGGGGATGAAGAAGCAAGAAAACAGAAAGGGGCCGGTGTGGGCCCAATGACTATTTTGGATGTGTTAGTCTGGGAAAGCCTCTCTGAAGAGGTGACAGCTGAGCAGAGACCAGGCTGAAGGAGAAAACTCAAGAGGAGAAGGTCCAGGGCAACATTTCAGGCAACAGGGAAGGAACCATGGGGTAACTCACAAATTTGCCCTTCCAGCCCTCTGCTTTTCTTTTTATCCCCGTTAACAGCCTTTTGTTTATTCAAAGGAAGTGGCACCACTAGAATGTCTCTCTTTGTTTTCAACTCAAAAATAAAAATAATCAGACTCTTAATACAGTAGATCTTTCAAGGGAGATTGCTTCCCCAAACATTACTGTGCATCACAATTTGTCTTCTTGAAAAAAGAGCTTACAACCTAAGTGTTAGGTAAAATCTGTTAATAAAAGCGCATTAAAGCCAACTGTGCGTTTTTAATGNTTAATACAGTAGATCTTTCAAGGGAGATTGCTTCCCCAAACATTACTGTGCATCACAATTTGTCTTCTTCAAAAAAGAGCTTACAACCTAAGTGTTAGGTAAAATCTGTTAATAAAAGCGCATTAAAGCCAACTGTGCGTTTTTAATGCAGATAAACCTTTCCACAAAAAGAGATTATCTTCATAAGAGATGCTGATCAGTTGCTAGATAATTTTACACAAAAACAAAAATTCTGTCGATCCTTGGACTTCCAGCAGGAAGGGGAACCACTGACTGAGATGTGTATATAGTTTAACTTCGTGATCTTTTAGGCAATGAAGTTAACATTTTTAGGGGCTCTTTGAATAAATATTTTACACTGCAGAGGCCTGTGTCAATTAAGGGCATTCAAGGGGATCCCAAAAGCAGTGACTCTTGCTACAACATCTGAGAACATTACATACTAACTTTTTCAGTCACCAAGAAACATCAAGACTTCAAAACTGTCATGAGTGATAAGCTCCACGAACAGCCAGATAATAAACACAAGCCTAGGGGAGGGTCCAGCCGGCGTGAAAAACGCTCCTCTCTCAACTGTGAGATGAATTCAACGTCACCGCGTTCATCTCCCCAAAGGGAGGCCGAAAACATCTTCCGGACCAGACAGCGTTTCCCAAGGGGCAGACTCGGATGGACACATTCAACACACCAGAAGCCAGTGGCTCGCGATCGCCGGGCATCCACCTGCCCTCTGCATTCGAGGGCGCAGCGCCCCGCGACCCCGCACCCAGCCGAGCCCTCAGTCTCCCTGAGAAGGCGGCGCACCCCTGCGCCTGCACACTGCGGACCCTCCACCGTCCCCAGGGGCCCCGCGGGCGCCGGTGAGCTGCCCACCCCGCGGAAGGGACGCTGGGTCCGCGCCGCGCGAGCGCTTCCCGGCCCCGCCGGGCATCCAGGGGCCCCCCCATCCTCGTAGAGAGGCGCTCTCCAGCCGGGCGCCGGGTTGGGGCGGGGGGGGGGGGGGGCCGCAGGCCCGCTCGGGGAGGCATCCAGGGATGGACCGGCTCGGAGAGGCCGGCGGGGCGCGCGGGGAGGGCAGCTCAGAAGGGGCGCGGGCCCCGGCCGCCCCCGCCGCCCCTCACCTGCCCAGCGCCCGCTTCATGCCCGCGTCCGCGGCGCAGCGCGGCTCGGCCGGCCCCGGGCCCGCCAGGCACAGGTTCTGCTTCAAGCGGCAGTCGACGTCCAGCGCCGCGGCGGCCGGGCCGGCGGAAGGCGAGCCCGAGGCGGCACGGCGTTCATGCTCCAGGGCGACGGGCTCGGTCCGCTTCCTCATTCCGTGGCCAGCACGGCCAGTCTCGCCCGCGCCGCCCGCCGCCGCCGAGGGGAGCCACCGCCAAGGGGAGCCGCCGCCGCCCGCAGCCGCCTCAGCCGCCGCGAGCCCGCCGCCCTGACGTCCCTCCCGGCCGGCGGGCCCGCCCACAGCCGATCAGAGTTGGCCAATGAGCGTCGGGAGGCGGCCAACCTGCCCCGCCCTCCCAAGCCCGCCCCCTCCCGGTGCCCGCAGCCATCTTAGAGACGGGCAGACGACGCGGTGGCGGGCGTCACTGTCCGGGCATGACGCCGCGGCTGGGCAGTGGAGCTGCGCTGCGTAGGGGTCGAGTTAAGTCCAAGCCCGAGCTCCCGGCTTCCCGCCCAGCTTAGCTGCCCGAAACGGACCCTCCACCCCCGTCCTAGGCTCTCTGACTTCCCTCAAGAGTGGAAACCCCCGAAAGGGTCTTTTAAGGGTTTACACAACGAAAAGAGAAAGGTGACATCACAAGTCTGTCCTAATAATGATTTACAACTATTAAATTTTCCCACAAGGCCTTTAAAAAATATGCAATCAGGTAGGTTTGTTTTTTTAATTTGAAATACACATGTATATATTTTTTTCTTTTGGGCCAAACATGAAAAGCAAGCTGCTAAAAAACCAGTATTAGATTTTTTATAAAGCAATTAGAACTGGTCGATGAGGGAAGAATCCGTTCACAAATTGCCAGTTGTGAAACACAAAGTAAGTAACAATTCAACAGATCCTAAAAACACGAAAGAAAGTGGTTTTCTCTCAGTTTTATAACTTTGGTTCTCTTTAATATGGCATTTAGTTAGTGTTAGTCGCTCAGTTTTTGTACAAATGAGCTACAACCAAGAGATCTGCTTGTCACAAAGTAACTTGTAATTTCAAAATTTGTGCTAGTGAAAACTACTGGCAACTGATGATTTAAAATTAATTAGAAATGTTTTTAGAAATTCAATAGCTCCTTATATTGGCTTCCTAATGACACTTAGAAACTGCAAAAGAATTTCACTGACCGTATTACTAAATATCACAACCAGCATTCATATTTGTCCAAACATACTTTTGGTGAATTCTTTAAAATAATGTAGAAGCATATACTGATAGATTGGGAATCCAGAAACTAAAGTGTAAAACAATTTTTACTCCATCACTCACTAAATTCTTTTCAATCAATAGACAGACAAAAAAGCTAGGAAGGGAGGACTGAGTATTTCTTGATATCAGGCCTAGCCCATCTAGTCCTCAACTCTTGGTTCACAGTCCAAGTATAAGTAATCTTTTCCAGGCTCTGATCTTATCCAGTGTCACCCCACAATAGTGACACCTACACTAGTATTTCTAGTCCACACCTCTTCCTAGAACCCACGCTCCTTGTCTCACTCATTCACTCTGATATCCCATGCTGCTGTTGCTGCTAAATTGCTTCAGTCGTGTCTAACTCCATGTGACCCCACAGACGGCAGCCCACCAGGCTCCCCCGTCCCTGGGATTCTCCAGGCAAGAATACTGGAGTGGGTTGCCATTTCCTTCTCCAATGCATGAAAGTGAAAAGTCAAAGTGAAGTCACTCAGTCTTGTCCGACTCTTAGCGACCCGATGGACTGCAGCCTACCAGGCTTCTCCATCCATGGGATTTTCCAGGCAAGAGTACTGGAGTGGGGTGCCATTGCCTTCTCCCTGATATCCTATAGGCACTTATAAGTTCAAAGCTGAGCTCTCAGCTCTTCTCCCACCCCAACTCCATCCATAACCTTTCCCACCTTCAGGATGCTAAGTCCATGATGCTTGCAGTTTCTCAGGCCAAAACCTTGGGATTCTACTTGATTCCTCCCTGTTCATGACATAGTAGGTCTATCACCAAGCCTGGTCAGCTCTCCTTTCAAAATCTATCCAGGGTAGACCATTTCTCACTACCTCCACCATGGGCCAAATTGCCATCATACCTCACTTGGATTATTTATTTTTTAATTTTTTGCTGGGCTACATGGCATGCAGGATCCTAGTTCTCTGACCAGGGATCAAACCTATGTCCCCTGCAGTGGAAGCTTGGAGTCTTAACCACTGAACCGCTAGGAAATTCCCTACTTTTGGAGGGGGTGGATTATTTTAATAGCCTAAATGTTCTCTTGCCTCACTTCTGTCTACTTAATTCAGTGGCCACAAAGCTCTTTTAAAAACTCTAAATTCAGTTCTGTCACTTGCGTGCTCAAAATACTTCAATGGCTCCCTACCTCAATGAAAATAAAACTGAAAAGCACGAAATGGGTCAAGGACCCTACCTGACTTGGCCTCAGCCACCCACTCACCCAGCTCCAGCATCACTGCCTTCATGATGCTACAGGGGCCCCCCAGGATATGGGTGACATATACATGAGTTGTCAAATCCTTATGGTGAACTCCCATTTACTTAAGGTCTGTGCATTCTCTGAATGCTAACTTGAAACCTTCAGGTCCTCTCACTGTCACTTTTCAACTTTCCTGACTTACACTCTTCTTAGCACTTTTCACAAATGTATTTGTCATTGGTGTACTTGTATTTGCTGTTACCCGCACTAGATCTTAGACTCTGACAGCAAGGACTCTGCTGCTTTATCTTCAGTGTCTAGAACAGTTCTAAATAGGCACTTCATAAACACTTGCTGAAGGAATAATGAACCATCACAACCCCTCAGAGGTGGGTACTATTACCCCTCCCCCCCCCCAACACAAAGATAAAGAAGTCAGTCTCAGGCCTGGGGTCTGAAATTGAGAAGGTCAATGGCAAAGCTCCAATACTTCAGCCACCTGATGAGAGCAGTCAACTCATTGGAAAAGACCCTGATTCTGGGAAAGATTGAAGGCAAAAAGAAAAGAGGGCAGCAGAGGATGAGATGGTTGGACAGCATTACCAAATGAATGGCCATGAACTTGGGCACTCTGGGAAATGGTGAAGGACAGAGAGACCTGGCATGCTGCAGTCCATGGGGTCGCAAAGAGTCGGACACGACTGAGCAAAGGAACAACAATAGGGCAAAGAAAAGATGTAGATACTAGTGTTCTTAAGATTACAGTCCTGGGGCACCCAGAGTCAGTGCCGTCAGGTTTGAAGCACTGACTGTTCTCAGCTGTTGCTTTGGGTCTGGGCTCCAGGTGCCAGTATGAACCAGACTGCAGAGACAGGTTTGGCTTCACGCCCTTCATGGACGCCATTCAGTGTGGCCACATGGACGTGGCCAGACTGCTCCTTGAAAAGCACAAGATAGGGAAACGGTTTGGTTCTGTCCCTTCAGTTATTCCTACAAGTTTTAGCCCAAGGGATAAACAGAAAACATGGTGATTCAGATGGTGGGTTCAGATCTCAACTCTGCCACCTTCCCCACTGTAGGCCCGCTTTACCTCTTTAAGCATCAGTGTTTCCAAGTTCACTTTTTCACAGGGTTGCTGTAAGGATAAAACAATGTAATGTACAGAAAGCAGTTAGCAAAATGTCTTCAGCACCCACAGGCAACCAGTCCCTCACTCCAGGGCTGCAGAGGGAAGCCACTGAGTTCAAGGACAAAAACCTTTCCCCTGATGGCAAGGAGTGAGACCCAGGATCTTCTGGCTCCCAGGAAGCATACTGGAAACCCTCAGTGTCAGTTTCCAACCAGAATGGAAGCTGTGTCAGCAGTTTTTTCTTTCATTACATCTTTCTGACACATCATGATATTTTCTGCTTACACAGAGAATTCACAAAATTTTCAAAATGTCTTCTGTATCATTTAAAGTCTCCTGTTTCAATAAAAAATAAAGTCTCCTGTTTCTCATTTACTGACTTCTGTGTTTTGGACAAGTCTCTCAAATCCTCCCCAATTGATTCTATTATTTTTAAAACCATTTTTTACCAAATCAAGTTAAAAGGAAAAATGTTCAAATCCAGAATAGACAAAGTCATACGAATGAATACAAGACTATGAAATCTGTGCAGCTGAAGGAACCAGAGTTTCTATCAGGGGCACCTGGCTCCCCTGTCTGTACTGCGGTAGGTGATGCCCTGAGCTGGGTCCTCTGTCCCCACCCGGCCCTGCACCTGGCCTGCCAATTCAGGTGATGTCCTTCGGCCCTCCTGTTCCTGATGCTTTCAGTTCAATGAGCAATCACTCCCCCTTTCGGAAGCTGGTTTCCTGTCACCTCCAACAACCTGCTTCTGGGCCTTGCTCTGTTTCCTTTCCTGTCTCCGTCAGGCCCTGACCTGTACGAGCTTCTGTCCCTGCTCCAACCTGCACAGCCACGTCTCACCCACTCTCATTCCACTGCCTCTGACCGAGTCCCTCCAGCTCTGACCCTCTGCTACTGGCTGTACATTTTTGCATGGACATCCTAATTCAGCCCCATATCCAGCTCACTTAAAACCTAGCCTCCCCCTAATATCAAAAATTTAGACTTGGGCCCAAGGTCACGCCTTCATCCTCCCAAGCCCAGACTCCAGGGGCAGAGTGGCTCACCAGCTTTTTGCTCTGTTCCACCATGACTTGCTGCCCCTGGCTATTCTTGCACCAGATGGGCACATGGTCGATCATCAGCTCCTCGTAGGCTGAGGTGAAGGCCTCCAGAGTGTTACACACGAGTGTGGCCCTAATGAAGCCGCTCTTCCCTTTAGCAAGGAGACAGTTGACCATGAAGGGGGTTGACTTGAAGAGATTCAGCTTCTTTCTCAACTAGTATCTGGAAGGCACGTCCCGAGGGCACAGGGTGGGCCTTCCTGGCCACGTGGGACTTGTGTTCCCCAGGCCCTGCCCCCATCTCTCTGATGACATCACAGGTCCCTGGCAGTGGTTCATCCAGGTGAGGAAAAAGGCTTAAAGGGCTCAGTGCTTCCAGGCCACACGGGACTGGAAAGGGCTCCATTCAGCTTTCCAAAATCCACATCTAATAACCCAGGAGACAAAGTAGCTCACTACAGACACCACTCTTCCACAGTGTAGACAGGAGTCCAGTAGGCCCCAGGGGGACCTTGAAGCTCCCTGAAACCTTCCTATCCCAGGGAACACAGCTCAGAGGCCCCAGGAGCCTGGGTCTAGTGCCTCTTAGCCTTGTCATTTCCCCTCCTGCTTCTAAGGAGAGTCTGATCTGAATGGGTCAACCAGGCCATTGGTGCCCGGGACTGCAGACAAGTCGTCTGACCCATGCCTGAACTCCAGACACACGAGCCTGCCTCCCTGGGTGACAATGTATATCNAGCCTGGGTCTAGTGCCTCTTAGCCTTGTCATTTCCCCTCCTGCTTCTAAGGAGAGTCTGATCTGAATGGGTCAACCAGGCCATTGGTGCCCGGGACTGCAGACAAGTCGTCTGACCCATGCCTGAACTCCAGACACACGAGCCTGCCTCCCTGGGTGACAATGTATATCTCTGGGGTAAAAGTATAAATCACTAAATCTTTTGTTATATTCCCTGCCTATAAGGGGAGATTAGACACTAAGTTCTCTCCTGTGAAAAGCAGTAACTCGATGTGATGGTGACAGCGGCACCAGGAAGCTCACTTGAGCTCGATATGATTGCAGGCCACAGAGTGGATGTGACCACAGGCCACGGAGTGGAATGTCTTGCAGATGACGTGGCTTGGGAAGATGAGCTCCAGCTACCTGGTGATGTTCTTGTTGAAGGTTACATGTGGAAATCTGCTCTGAGACCACTTCTCAGCATACGTGACCAGGGTGAAGGTCTTCCCAATGCTTGGGGATGCCGAGAAAGGGGGTCACCTTTGACCAGGAAGACACACTCCCACGATGCCCTAATCAGGATCTGCCCACACTCATCTCGCCGCCAGCCAGGCACCCAACAGCGGCACGCTCTTAGTACTGATGAGAACTAAATGCCAGGTGGTGAAGGGAGCGTGGAGTGGAGGCAGAGCCAACTGGGTTGGTGCTGAGGCACTGGCAGCTCCAGCAAGGCACCCCTTGACCTCCCTGGGCTTCAGTCTGCTCCTCCGCTGTGTGTCTGTAACACACAGGGAGAGAAAGCCATATGAGCAAAACTCAGACAAAGAGTGACCAAGCACTTTAGAAGCCAGGCAACACAACTAGCTAACCCTGGCAGAACACTAGGCATTGCATTTGGGGATGCATGTGAAGGTGGGAGGCCCTTCTAAGCTTCACCGTAGGGAAACCCAGGAGCTCCTGACACTGTCTAAACAGGAAAGTCACATGACCGGCCACCCCACAGCCATCCGTGTCTGAGCAGATGTGTTGATAGGTAACAGGCCAGATCAACCCCCACCAGATGGGCCATCTGTCCATCCAGGGTGGATGCCCCCTGGAGTGGGGAAAAAAAAGCAATTATTCCTTAACAACTGCTTTTTGGATGATTTAATCGCAGCAGTTCAATTACAGATTACAGGTAAAGACACTCCAGCAGGTGGTGGGAAGAGGGACGCAATGACAAGAAATCTTCCAGGAATGGCTGCTGCTGCTAAGTCACTTCAGTCGTGTCCGACTCTGTGCGACCCCATAGACGGCAGCCCACCAGGCTCCCCCATCCCTGGGATTCTCCAGGCAAGAATACTGGAGTGGGTTGCCATTTCCTTCTCCAATGCATGAAAGTGAAAAGTCAAAGTGAAGTCTCTCAGTCGTGTTCGACTCTTCACTACCCCATGGACTGCAGCCTACCCGGCTCCCCCGTCCATGGGATTTTCCAGGCAAGAGTACTGGTGTGGGGTGCCATTGCCTTCTTCACCCTTACCTGCAAACATCATTATTTTCACCACCTGGAGAGGTCCCACTTTGTGGCTTAGGA
This sequence comes from Neotragus moschatus, assembly GCA_006410615.1. NCBI lineage: Eukaryota > Metazoa > Chordata > Mammalia > Artiodactyla > Bovidae > Neotragus > Neotragus moschatus. The sequence continues at coordinate 34,666 of SJYA01001831.1, forward strand.
TCAGCTGTTTGTTCATGTGTCAGTTGATGGTAGTTTTCTTGCTGTAATCATTACAGAAGAGAAATTAGGGAAAGAGCAAGAAAATTGGAAAGATCAGGTGATAAACTACCAAAATGAGGCTAGGATTGCTCCTGGCTTTCAAGACAACATTTAGGAACTCCTGATGAAAAAAAGAAAAAAAAGAGAACCCCTGATGATGGATTCTACATGATGAAGGCAGAACACAGTGGAGTATTTCCAGCTTCTCATTAACTCACTGTGTGTCAGCATGAAGCCCTTCATTTCTCTGGTCCTTTCAAACGACCCAAGTTGTTACCAATACAGTGGACTGCCTTGTAAAGCTATCCTTACCGATCAGTGTTCAAAAGCTAAATGACCATCCTCTGTTGGGACTGCTCAACAGAAGGGGAAATTGGGTAAAATGCTTTTAAAAATTCCTTCCAAATTAAACAATCTGTGGCCTTTTATTTCTCTAAGGGACCAATGACAAAGATTAAGGCTTCAAAGCAGAGATTGAAGGAAAACTTTGAAAATAAATCTAAAATAACTTTTAGCCAAACTTGACCACCAAGACACATTCTTCCGAAGAGAAACGGTGACACCTCCCCAGCCCTCCCCACAGACTCTTCACGTACAGCAGGGGCAGCATAGGGGTCAGGGAGGTGTTGGCACACGCAGGCCTCTGCCTCGGCGAGGAGGGGGTGGTACCTCAGACTCCACAATGCCCACCCAGGGTCCACACTCAGGGAGCACTTAGTGGTGGCTGGGTAGCTGTAAGACATTTATAGAAGCGTCCGTGGGAAAGATGACCCATTAAATGCTGATATCTCAGAAAGGACTTCAGAAACCAACTTCCTCCTAGGAGACGGTGACTTACCAGATGAGGTTCAGCACATACAGGTCCGACTCCTCCCCTGTGCCATATATCAGCAGGGTGCACCCTGCTGATGGCTTGCTCTTCGTTCATCAGGTATTGGCGATACAACTTTTTCCAAGGAGTGAACTAGATAGTTTAAGAAATCCAAAAGAGCATGGCGGCAATGGCTATTAGAGCACAGGTCAGGCCACAAACATACAGATAGTTGTTTAAAAAACAACTAGAGCCCACAACTCAAAAGCTGGAGAAAAGGGCAGAAACATTATACAAATTTTAGTTGGAAACTAGGAAAGTAGAGTGTTCAGATTTGGTTTCAACACCAACTTGTTACACAATCTATGAAGAGCTAGTGCTTCAATTTTCCTCTCTGAAACAGTGTCCAGTTCCTGTTGGGACACTAATGACTCAGAGTTTCAAAGAGGATTAAACAACATGAGAGCTATGGCTATATTTTAGAAGACACAAAGAAGATTATAAAATAATAAAAGGATCAATTCACCAAGAAGATATAACAATTATAAATATGCACATACCAAATACCAGAGCTCCTAAAACTAGGAAGCAAAGACTGACAGAAGTGAAGAGAGAAACAGATAACAGGATAATAACAGGAGACTTCAATACTCCACTTTCAAGAATGGATAGAACAAACAACACTAGATCAACTGGACCTAAAACACTCCACCCAACAATATATAATCTTTGCGAGTACACACAGAACATTCTCCAGGATAGATCTCATGCAAGGCCACAAAAGAAGTCTTAACACATTTTAAAAGACTGAGATTATAGAAAGTATATTTTTCAATCACTAAGAATGAAACAAGAAATCAGTAGTGGAAAGAAAACTGGAAAACTCACAAATATGTGAAAATTAAAAACAAAAACATTTTTAAAGCAACCAATGGGTCAAAAGGAAATCACAAAGAAATTAGAAAATACCTTGAGACAAATAACAATATAGATACCAAAATATATGGGATGAAATGCAAGCAATGCTAACAGTTAATAGCTATAAACACTTACATTAAAAAATAAGAAAGATCACAAGGACTTCCTTGGTGGTCCAGTGGCTAAGCCTTCAAGCTTTCAATAAAGGGGGCCAAGGTTCAATCCCTGGCCAGGGAGCTAGATCCCATGTGCTGCAACCAAGACCCTGTGCAGCCAAATCATAAATAAATAAACTTATTTTTTAAAAAGAAGAAAGATCACACATCAGCAAGCTAACTTTACACGTAAAAGAACTAGAAAAAGAACACACTAAACCCAAAGCTAGCAGGAAGGAGGAAATAATAAAGACTATCAAGCAGAAATAAATGAAATAGAAAACTTAAAAATATGGGGAAAAATTAATAAAACTAAAAGTTTTATTTTTAAAAAACAAAATTGACAACTCTCAGATATATGGTGGAAAAAGGGAAGATTTGAATAACTAAAATCAGAAATGAAAAGGAAACGTTACAACTGATGTCACAGAAATAAGAACGGTTGTAAGAACACTTCAAACAACTGCAGGCCAATCAAATGGATAACCTAGAAGAAATGCATAAATCCTTAGGAACACACAACCTACCAAGACTGAATCATGGAGATACAAAAAATCTGAACAGACCAATGAGTAAGGAGACTGAATCAGTCATCAAAAGCCTCCCCAAAAGGAACAGTCCAGAAACATATTGCTTCACTGAAAAAGTTTACTGAACATTTAAAAAACTAATATCAATCCCCCTTTAACTCTTCAAAAAAAACTGAAGAGGAGGGAACACTTCCAGACTTATTCTGACGCCAGCATAACCTTATACTGAAGCCAAAGACACCACAAGAAATAAAATGAGAGCTGTGACAAGGTCACTGAAAGTGAGAGTCATTTCCTAGGCAGGTTGATAAGAAGTCTAGGGGTCCCCAAGGAGAGAGGGGTCTGGAATTCTCAAGGAAGAAGAAAGGACAAACTTTTTTTCCTTCTCTGCATTCCTTTGGATTATATAACAATGATGTATTCTGCCTGAGGACAGTCTCTGGATTAAACCTTCTGGCTCAGTTCAGTTCAGTCGCTCAGTCATGTCCGACTCTTTGCGACTCCATGCATCGCAGCCCTCCAGGCCTCCCTGTCCATCACCAACTCCCGGAGTTCACTCAGACTCACACCCATCGAGTCAGTGATGCCATCCAGCCATCTCATCCTCTGTTGTCCCCTTCCCCTTCTGCCCTCAAAACCTCCCAGCATCAGAGTCTTTTCCAATAAGTCAACTCTCTGCATGAGGTNGAATATTCAGGACTGATTTCCTTTAGGATTGACTGGTTTGATCTTGCTGTCCAAGGGACTCTCAAGAGTTCTCCAACACCACACCTGTAACCATCACACGAAGCAATTGCATTCTGTTAATAGATCCACATGGTTTTCAGTCCTCACTATGTCTGTCCATTTGCTTAGAGGTTTGAATACCTGAAGATTCATAACATAATAAAGTTCCTAAATGAATCCACAAGGAATCCCTGATCTTATATAAAAAAGAGTTGCATCAGACAGCCATATAGCTTAATAAAGTACATCTTGCCCACTGGCATGGGGGAATAGGCCTGCTTATGTTTTGAGGTTTGCGCTTTGGCTGTGACTAAGCACAAGACATTTTTTTCTGCTGCTAGTAAGTTGGTCTAAAGATAGTGGAGGCTTATTACCTCTTTTAAAACCGTTCTGTGGATAAAGAATAGCAAGGAGAGATAAGAAAGCCTTCCTCAGTGATCAGTGCAAAGAAATAGAAAACGATAGAATGGGAAAGACTAGAGATCTCTGAACTGAACTGAACTGTGGATAAGGAAACAGCCTCCCCAAACAACCATCACAAGACCAAGTTTCATTTGATTGTGGGCTCAGGAAGTGCAGTTACAGAGAGACATTTCTGACTGTTCTCACCTTGCTGGCTTTCGCAAGTCCCTTCTTCCCTGGAGTCATTCCCTCTACGAAGCCCCTTCTTGAAGATTCCAGCCTTCATTCATCCAAGTTTCTCCCTCTTGATTTTTCATTCACTCTCATTACTACATTACCAGAAATAAAAAACCGAAACATTTTAAATATAGCAGTGTGTACATGACCATCTCAAATGCCCTAGCTGTCCCAATAAGGACATACTGTATAGCACAGGGAACTTTGCTCTATGTTATGTGGCAGCCTGGATGGGAGCAGGGGTTTGGGGAAGATTGGGTCCATGTATATGTATGGCTGAGTCTCTTCACTGTTCACCTAAAACGATCATGACATTGTTAATCAGCTGTACCCCAATACAAAATAAAAAATGTAAAAAATGAAAACAAGATTGTTGATGATTAAGTAATACCAAGGCAGTCACAGGACAAATCCTGGCTGAGACTCATCTAATTGTGTTGAGCTCCGGCTGGGCCAGACCGTGGGGATAGGAGGTAACCAGGGTCTACCCTGCTTTCCAGGGGTCATGGACTTGAGAGGGTTCCCAGGTCACTCAGGGAATACCCTGCCAATCCAGACAATGTAAGAGACACGGGTTCGACCCCTGGTCAGGAAGATTCTCCGGAGGAGGACATGGCAACGCACTCCAGTATTCTTGCCCACCCGGGAGAGCCCATGGTCAGAGGAGTCTGGAGGGTTACGAGTTGGACATGACTGACTGAGCATGCACACACGCAGGAGCAGGTGAGAAGCAGAAGCACTGAGTCACTTTGGTGGGAGGAGAGCAGTTGACAGTGATGTAGTTCAGTCTCCCCAGTTGTGGACACAGATCAGGTCAGGAACTTAGCATAATGTTCCACCGTTCTACCTGCTCTACCAGTGCCGGCTCCTTTCGGCAAGGTGCTGTGCCAAGTGCTCCCTTTTCCTTTTATTTATTTTTAAAATATTTATTTGGCCCTGCTTGTGTGTGCATACTCAGTCTCTCAGTCTTGTCTGACTCTGCAACACCACAGACTGTAGCCCCCCAGGCTCCTGTGTCCATGGGATTCTCTAAGCAAGAATCCTGCCATTTCCTTCTCCATCAAATGCACTTTTTAAAGTTGTTTCACCACAGTTTGATAAAGGGTTACTGATTGAAGTGAATGGGCTGATCTAGCACAGTGCCTCTTTTGCAGATATTCAGCACAAACCGTAGCTCTGGTGGGTTCTGTCCCAGTTCAGCGCTATATGAAAAACTAGTTCAGAAGCACCTTTGCCTCCTCTGTGTTCCCCACTTACAGGGGCACCCACATCAGAGTCATTTTTCCCTGGTTATTTCTCCCAGCTTCCTCAGGAAAGCTGCCAACCAAAGCTGTTTGCCTGCTTCCCAGACCCCCTGAGTCCTCCAGGTCTTCCGTCTCCGCCATGGGTGTGTGTTTTTCTGAAGCCCTAGTCCCGGGCTTCCAGGGTCTCAGCTGCTGTTCCACCTGACAGCTTGTCCCATCGGCCTTAGGACTCCTCTGATGATGGCCTGCACGAGGAGAAACCTCGAGGTGATCCGGGATCTCGTGGAGCACGGCGCCAATCCGCTCTTGAAGAACAAAGACGGCTGGAACAGTTTTCACATCGCCAGCCGCGAGGGCGACCCTCTGATCCTCCAGTACCTGCTTGCAGTTTGCCCCTCTGTCTGGAGTACAGACAGCAAGATCGGGAGGACCCCGCTGCACACAGCAGGTGTGGTCCAGACCTGCGGGTTGCCCACCATGGTGGGGGTGGTACAGGGGAAGTAGAGGGTAGGGAACACAAGCTGCTTTGGAGTGTTTTGGCAAACAGTTTACAAAGCCAATGTCACTTGGCCCTCAGCTTGTGCTTCTTTCTTGTTTTAGGTGACTTTTCACTTCTGTTTGTCTTTTCCTCCCCAGTTAGTTAGATGGTGGTAGTGGTGGTGGTTTAGTCACTAAGCTGTATCCAACTCTTGAGATCCCCAGGGACTGTAGCCCACCAGTAGTAGTCCTCCTCTGTCCATGGAATTCTCCAGGCAAGAACACTGGAATGGCTTGCCACTGCCATCCACAAGTTAGATGGTGGGCTGCTTCTGTTCCTTACTATGTCTCTGACCTTGGGCAAGGAAATTAGTCTCTCAAGCAGGTTTCCTTAGCCACAGAATAACAGCAGCAACAAAGCCCATATCACAGGGTCATGGGGATTAAGGTGCATGCACGTCCTTCAGCACAGCGCTCCATACACAGTGAGCTCAGGACAGCTGCTGTTTTCACGTCATTGTGATTATTATTATGAAAAGCAGAAGGAAGAGGGACTATTCCCTCATATCGTCAGCAACACCTGCCATGGTGCTATCCATTTAAATAAACATGAACAAGAGTCTGCTCAGTAGTGTCTGACTCTTTGGGACCCCATCGACTATAGCCAGGCTCCCCTGTCTATGGGATTCTCCAGGCAAGAGTACTGGAGTGGGTTGCCATTTCCTCCCCCAAAGGATCTTCCCTACCCAGGGATCGAACCAGAGTCTGTTGTACCTCCGGCATTGACCAGCAGACTCTTTACCACTAGCGCCACTTGGGAAGCACAAGGGTGCTTATAATTAAATCCCAAAGCCCAGTGGATTGCGACTCATCCAGTGATAATGTCGAATATAATTCTGGGTCACTCTTGATTGGAGTAACTATCCCTAACTCTGGACTAAGTATTTGTAAATTGTCTTAAATTAGTTAAAAGTGAAAGTGTAGCAGTGTAAAATGAAAGGGGCATTAAGCAGCCCAGTAATTCAAATAAAGATGTTTAGACCGTAATTGGTAGCCTACTGGGCTACAGTACCTTGAACTTGAATACATGACTTTTAGACTTCTCGGAAATCAAGACTCGCGACATATCATTGAGGAGGNAAGTGTAGCAGTGTAAAATGAAAGGGGCATTAAGCAGCCCAGTAATTCAAATAAAGATGTTTAGACCGTAATTGGTAGCCTACTGGGCTACAGTACCTTGAACTTGAATACATGACTTTTAGACTTCTCGGAAATCAAGACTCGCGACATATCATTGAGGAGGTAGGCACACAGTTGTTCTGGTCACTAGGGGCAGTTAGGAACCAAGGTATCCTTTTTAAAACTTTGGACATAGGGGCTTCCTTGATGGTCCAGTGGTTTAGAATCCATGCTTCCACTGCAAGGGGCATGGGTTCAGACCCTGGTTGGGCAGCTAAAATTCCACATGCCTTGCAACACAGCCCCCCACACCCCCAAAAAAGAAAAAAACTTTGCTTGTGAGTGGAATTCCCTGCTCATAAACTGTTTGATGAGCTGCCCTGCTGTTGTGAAGGAGCAGTTAGCACCTAGTCATTCACACAAAACAGTGGAGAACAGTCAAAAATCTTTGTTACGGAGGATAGTTATTTTTAGCAGCAGAATTAAATTCCTGGTTATTTTGTCATGGATTACTCTTATGATGTTTTACATTTCCCCGGCAAAAACTGCCTGGCCCTAGGGATTTGTAGCATAAGGATGAGGATGGAGGTTTAGGGTTAAAAGTTTGCCACGAAAGTCTCATAAAGACAGGATGCTAAAGGAGGGACCTTGTACCCTAGGTGAAAATAGGACTGTTCCCCACTCCTCCAGCTGAATCTGTCCTTTTCTGGGGTGGTGGCAGCAAGCCTCAGCCAATACTCCTTCAGCTACAGGGATGGGGCAGAGAGAGGTGCCAAGAGGGAAGAGGCGTTCTAATTTTGCACTAAAAAGCTCTCATTCTCAACTCTCTCCTCCCAGCAATGCATGGCTGTTTAGAGGCAGTAGAGGTACTTCTTCAGAGGTAAGAACAAACAGCAAGTCGAGGACAGTATCTGCCAATTCTGACAGTTAGTTTCATAAAGAGCTGCCACCTAAACAGCTCAGACGAGTTGTTCAGAAAGAATCTAAGGCACCAGAAGAGAAATGAAGAAAGGACATAAGCAGATAAAGAAGGTGAAACAAAAGCAGCTGACACATCTGGGGAGAACTTATCCCTTTATCTGTTCACCCAACAAACATTCATTCTCTCGCTGTTGCGTCAGTTTTAGACACATTGAGTTACGTGTACCTGTGAGACACCCAGGAAGAATTGTCTACCGAGCAGTTAGACACAGATCTAGGCCCAGAGGATAGATGTGGTCGAGATACAGGAGTGGGCCTCATTGCCTTAGAAGTGACCATTGAATCCAGAGGATAAAAGAGGTTACCCAGGAGATGGTGAGTAAAGAAGAGAAAGCAGAATGCAGCACCCCGAGAGCATCTCTGTGTAGGGCTCACCGGCTGCACATTGGGACATACGTGTCGTCTGCAGTCATTAATACTCCTTCATTCAGCCATCACTTTCTGAGTGCCTCCTATGTGTTAGGCACTCGGCAATAAGCAGTAAACACAGTCCTTTCCCTGACCACCTGCAGGCTAGTGTAGAAGCCGAGTATAGAAACCATCACAGAAATGTCATAAAATTACAAATTGTGATAATATTGCAAAAGGAAAGCCCTCAGTTCTGTGCAGGAGCACAGGTCGTCCCTATAGGTCTGTGGGGAAGATGGCTCTGTGAGGTCTCCTGGAAGCTGCAATGCGAAGGTGCCTTGGAGGTGAAGAATGGCGCTGGGATGTTCCAGGCAGAGTGTCCAGCAAGTGCAAAGGCAGCAAAGAGCCAGTAGCTAGAGGAGCAGAAGGAGGTGGGACAGGCGGGATTGCTGAAGGTAGGAACAGAAGAGGATGGGACAGGTAGGAGGTGGAGCTGAGAAAAAGGGGAGCTGGATGGGACCACAAAGAAGGTAGGAGCGCAGGAGAAGGTAGGAATGGAAGAAGGTGGGACAAGTAGGAGGTGGGGCCCAAAGAAAGGGAAACAGGTGGGACCACGAAGAAGGTGAGAACAGAAGAAGATGGGACAGCTAGGAGGTGGGGCTGAGAGAAAGGGAGACAGGAAGGGCCACGAAGGTAGGAACGCAGGAGAAGGTAGGAATGGAAGAAGGTGGGACAGGTAGGAGGTGGGGCCAAAAGAAGGACCACAGAAAAGGTGGGAGCAGAGAGGCAGGAATGGAAGAAGGCAGGCCTGGTAGGCAGTGGGGCCAAGAAGAAGGAGAGAGAAGTAGGACCACGAAGAAAGCAGAAACAGAAGAAGAGGAGGTAGGAATGGAAGGACAGATAGGCTGTGGGACCGGGCTGAAGGGGGTCTCCTGAAGCACAGGGAGGAGAGGCCCGAGGAACCTGGAGAAGTAAGTAGGTTCCACGTGGTCCTGACCTATGAGGTCATATTGAACTTTGTAGACTTTGTCCTTTGTGGTTGGGAAGCAGTTAAAGGTTTTAACCAGGAGCGGCCATAACCTAAATATGTGGTGAAAAGATTACTCTGTTGGTGGTGAGAACAGAATGGCTGGGTGGAACTAAAGACAGAAAAACGGGTAGGAGGCTGTTGCCAGTTGCCTCCGTCTTAAGGGGTGAAGACGAAGCTGGAAAGAAGGATACTAATTTGTTTCACATGCTGGATGGAGAATCGACAGGTTCTGTGAGCAATAAGGGACGACTGTAAAGCTCTGCATGAGACGCTGGAGAGATGACAGTCCCTAGAATGGGGTGGGAAGTTGGGAGAGGAGCAGTTTTGCTGGGACACCCAAGTGCTCCCCAGACACTGAGGCGGGGACACAGGGCAAGCACATCAGGTCCTCACGGATGCTCCGTAAGGCAGGTGGGCCAGAGTCAGCGCTGTAGGGTTTGAAACGGTGACTGTTCTCAGCTGTCGCTTTGGGTCTGGGCTCCAGGTGCCAGTACAAACCGGACTGCAGAGACAGGTGTGGCCTCACGCCCTTCATGGATGCCGTTCAGTGTGGCCACACGGACGTGGCCAGGCTGCTCCTCAAAAAGCACAAGGTAGAGAAACGGTTTGGTTCTGTTATTCGGTTATTTCTACAAGTTCTAGCCCAGGGGATAAACAGGAAGCATGGTGATTCGGATGGTGGGTTCAGAACTCAGAACTCTGCCACCTTCCCCACTGTAGGCCCCCTTTACCTCTTTAAGCATCATATGTAAAACAGACAAGTTTCACTTTTTCACAGGGTTACTGTAAGGATTAAATAGATGTACAGAAAGCAGTTAGCAAAATGTCTTCAATAAACAGCAGCTGTTTCATAGTAATAATAACAACAGACTCTCCCTAGTGACTATACTTTTTTTGGCACCTTAGCTTTGAATCTTAAGCACTTCTTTGGTTAGAGCATCCTTTGAGAATCCGACAAAATCTCTGTATGATCTACCCAGAAAAACATGTAGACGGCAGAGTTTTGCCAAAGTGTCAAAAGGTCTGTGGACCCAAGTGTCTGTGCTCCTTTTGTTCATGTCTGTCCTCACCTCCTAGGCTTGCGTGTCCGCTGAGGACTCACTGGGGGCCCAGGCCATCCACCGGGCAGCAGTCACTGGGCAGGATGAAGCCATCCGATTCCTGGTCTCAGAGCTTGGCATCGACGTTGATGCAAGAGCAGGATCCACCCATCTCACGGCACTTCACTTCGCAGCTAAGGTTTGTTTCTTTCCAGAACGGTATTCCAGCTGCATAAGGGCTTGCCTAACCCTGTTGATGAGTAACCTGTAGTCCTGGTTCTTCTGCTTTATCTCTTTGGAGGAAAGAAATTGCCCATAACATACTCTTGAAATGGTCCTGATTCTGAAGCCCTGGGTCCCTTTACATAGAAACCTGCCTCTATTTGTTTCTAGATGAAAAAAAAAAAAAAGCCTTTTACTCCATGTAATGCCTGCCCTAGGTGTTCCCTCTCACCCTTTTTGTTTTCAGGAATAATGTTATTTGAAGCCATAAACATCCATCGTATGAAATTCCTAGCTCTTTATCCTTTTACTGGATTTCAGAAGATTTCTTTAGCTAAGACAAAGGAATTGCATTTACTGGGCTCTCTGACTGATATATGAAGGGCTTCCCTGGCAACTCAGTGGTAAAGAACCCACCTGCCGACAAAGGAGATGCAAGTTCAACCCCTGGGTCGGGAAGATTCCCTGGAAAAGGAAACGGCTACTGTCGACTAAAAAAGATGTACAACTTGAGAGCTGCGAGTTAAGTTTTATTTGGGCCAAAATGAGGACTGCAGCCCGGGAGGCAGCATCTCAGATAGCTCTGAGACTGCTCAAGAGCTGCAGTGGGGGAAGGCCAATATATATTAAGGTTTGGGTGAAGGGGCAGTTCCATACCATAAAATACTCATTTTACAAAAGGCTTTTTGTTAGTCATGAGGATCTGATGTCACCACGAAGGGACTTAGTGCTTCTCTATAGATATGAGGAGACGCAAGGATTGAGATCATAAAATATGTTCCTAAAAACATCCATCTAGAAAGACCTGTCCCCCCCACCCAACCCCCGATTCCCTGGAGCACAGAGCGCCTCCCGCCAGCCTGAACTCCGTCAGGGGTTGTTGAAGGTCAATAGCTATCGCAGCATGGGGTTCAATCTCCATAGAAGCAGGTGGCAAATCTCTTTGTTGTTCACTCATTGTCAGTGCTCTTGGTGAGTGCCAATTTGTAGTTGGCACTACCCACTCCAGTATTTTTCCCTGGAGAATCCCCGCAGACAGAGAAGCCTGGGGGCTACAGTCCGTAGGGTCGCTTAGCGTCAGACACAACAACTAAACAATCACAGCAACTGATGCTTGCAGTATTAAAGGAGTCCAGAACTTTCTGCCAGGGAAGTAGTTGGCTTACACCCTCCTCTTTCACAAGATGTGCGTGCTTGGTATAATCTTTAGCATTATTGGCTGCCTGCCTTTCGTTGTTTTCTAGCAACAGGAATAGATGTTCTTCTGGGGACCCGCACTCTCCTACCTATGTTCCCCTTTGACTACACGGGTATATAGTTGAAGGTGGGCTGAGTGTGTGGTCTGGGGCCACAGGGGGACAAAAGCGAGTGGGAAGATTGAAGCTGCAGCCTCGCTTTCCACCTCAGCAGGTACTGATGGGCTGACTGGCTGGATGTAAGGTATGTCAGTTGCTTCACGAAAGAGGATGCCAGCTGTGATAAGAATCCTGTCCTGGAAGGTTACATTGTGTTCCAGTCTATTTTCTCCCCTAAGGGGTTAGCAAAGAGTGTGTTTGCTTGGATGGTTTAAAGTTGTGTCTTCTAAGAAGATCACAAGATTTGAACTCCTTACGTTGAGAAACCCAGCCGTGCACCATTGCGTGTGTGCTGTCATGCCAGATTCTTGTGCGACCCCGTGGACTGTAGCCCACCAGGATCCTCTGTTCATGGGATTCTTCAGGCAGGAAGCCTGGAGTGGGTTGCCATTTCCTTCCCTAGAAACGCAACGATAGTGGTCAGTAATTTGGCCTCAAAGTTGATCGTGTCTCTTCTAATGACTAAACATCACCTGCATCTTTATTTAGTGATTTATACTGGATTTTGATAGTAATGTGATGAGCCTTCCTTTAGATATGAAAATTTAGTTTTAGCAGTTAAGTCCTTTAGTTAAGTACTTTTGATGCTTTCAAATTGTGGTGCTGGAGAAGACTCTTGAGAGTCCATCAAACAGCAAGGAGATCCAACCAGTCAATCCTGAAGGAAATCAACCCTGAATATTCGTTGGAAGAACTGATGCTAAAGCTGAAGCTCCAGTACTTTGGCCACCTGATGTGAAGAATTGACTCACTGGAAAAGAACCTGATGCTGGGAAAGATTGAAAGCAGGAGGAGAAGGGGGCGACAGAAGATGAGATGGTTGGATGGCATCACTGACTTGATGGACATGAGTTTGAACAAAGTGGGAGATAGTGAAGGACAGGGAATCCTGGCATGATGCAGTCCATGGGGCGCAAAAAGTCGGACACGACTGAACTCATTGGAAAAGACTCTGATGCTGGGAGGGATTGGGGGCAGGAGGAAAAGGGGATGACAGAGGATGAGATGGCTGGATGGCATCACCGACTCAATGGACGTGAGTTTGAGTGAACTCCGGGAGATGGTGATGGACAGGGAGGCCTGGCGTGCTGTGATTCATGGGGTCGCAAAGAGTCGGATACGACTGAGCGACTGAACTGAACTGAGCAACTGAGCAACAACTTTAGAAAAAGCACCTAATATGCAGTAGAGTTTGTGTTTAACGCTTGCTTTTGTCGTCACTGCAGTGGTAACACGTTTGTTTCAACACTTAGGAAGGTCACGTGAGCACAGTCCAGACGCTCTTATCCTTAGGTGCTGACATCAATTCCAAGGACGAAAGAAATCGATCAGGTATGATCTCATTTTACATGGACTTTGAAAATTGTTAGTAAGCTGAATGTAAACAAAATTAACAGTGAACGTTTATGTTAGAAAAACTAGTCTTAAGATATTATTCTTTAGCTCAATTGGTAAAGAATCTGCCTGTAATGCAGGAGACCCAGGTTCAATTCCTGGGTCAGGAAGAGCCTCTGGAGAAGGAAATGGCAACCCACTCCAGTCTTCTTGCGTGGAGAATCCCATGAATAGAGGAGCCTGGCAGGCTACAGTCCATGGGATCACAAGAGTTGGTCACGACTGAGCAAAACCACCACCACCTAACAAAATTAACAATGAACTTTTATGTTTGAAAAATTAGTCTTAATATTATTTCTCTAATAGCTCAGTACCTTTTAATTCAAATAACATATCCACTTGCAAAGCTATAGAACTATTGCTGTTACCATAGCAGCAATAATACTTACTGCCTCTAGTATTACTGTGTTCGTGATAGCTTAAACCACTTAATATATGTGACATCCAAGCAATTTTTTTAAACTTTTTGTTTTGTCTCGGGGTGTAGCCGATTAACAGTGTTGTGATGGTTTCGGTGAACAGCGAAGGGACTCAGCCATACATACACACGTATCCGTTCTCCCCCAAACCCCTGCTCCAGGCAGGCTGGCACACAACGCTGAGCAGAGTTCCCTGTGTCAGAGCACTTTCTGTGTTAATCCGTGATCACACCAGCCCCCAGGGTGCCACGGGGATTCTTCATAGGCCGTCTCTCTTGGAATGTATTTTAAAACCTTAACACTGTAAGTTTTTAGATTTGACGCTCAGATATTTTTAGAGCTAACCCCTTAGTCTTGGGCTTTGGAATAAACTTTCTCAGTAGCATTCTATGCACCAGTGACCATCTTGCCAGGGTTTAGTGGGACCTGTGATGCTTCAAGGCTCATAGGTAACCCGCTCCTCAGTCCAGGGCTGCAGATGGAGGCCACTGAGTCCAGGGACACAAGCTTTCTCCTGATGGCAGGGGAGCAGGACCTGGGCTCTTCCGGCCCCCAGGAAGCAGACTGCAAACCCTCAGTGCCAGTTTCTGACCAGAGTAGGAAGGTGTGTCAGCAGTTTTTCTTTCCGTTACATCTTTCTTACTCATAGTGATATTTTTAACTTACACAGTGAATTCACAGAACTTTGAAAACGCCTTCTGTACCATTTAAAATCTCCTGATTCTCATTAATTTGCTGTCTGCATGTCAGTCATATCCAACTCTTTGTGACCCCCTAGACTGTAGCCCAAGCCAGGCTCCTCTGGCCATGGGATTCTCCAGGCAAGAGTACTGGAGTGGGGATCTTCCTCACCCGGGGATCGAACCTGGGTCTCTCATGGCTCTTGCATTGTTGGGCGGATTATTTACCACTAAGCCACCTGGGCTTCCCTGGTGGCTCACACAGTAAAAAAAAAAATCTGCCTGCAATGTGGGAGGACCAGGTTTGATCCCTGGGTTGGGAAGATCCCCTTGGAGAAGGATATGGCACCCCATTCCAGTATTCTTGCCTGGAGAATCCCATGGACAGAAGAGCCTGATGGGCTACAGTTTGTGGGGTTGATAAAGAGTCAGACATGACTCATTAACTAACTTCTGTGTTTTAGACAATCTCAAGTTCTCCCCAATTGGTTCTATTACTTTTAAAACCATTTCTGACCAAATCAGGTTAAAAGGAAAAATGCTTAGATCCAGAGTAGACAAAGTCATAGGCATGAATATGGAACGATGAAATCTGTGCAGCTGAAGGAACCAGAGTCTCTATCAGGGGCACCCAGCTCCCTGTCTGTACTGCGGTGGGTGATGCCCTGAGCTGGGTCCTCTGTCCCCACCCAGCCCTGCACCTGGCCTGCGCGGGGCAGCATGCAGCCTGTGTCCAGTTCCTCCTGAGCTCCGGGCTCCAGGACTCTATGGACGTCACGGGCGCCCTGGCTCAGCATCTCACACAGAGCCCTGACATCCTTCAGTTCTTCAACCACAGCACGNAAAAGGTCTTGTAGGTCTTCATAGAACTTTTCAACTTCAGCTTCTTCAGCATTACTGGTTGGGGCATAGGTTTGGATTACCATGATATCAAATGGTTTTCCTTGGAAAAGAACAGAGGTCATTCTATCATTTTTGAGATTGCATCCAAGTACTGCGTTTCAGATTCTTTGTTTACCATGATGATTATTGCATTTCTTCTAAGGGATTCCTGCCCACAGTAGTAGATATATTGGTCATCTGAGTAAAATTCACCCGTTCCAGTCCATATTATTTCGCTGATTCCTAGAATGTCGACTTTCACTCTTGCCATCTTTTGTTTGACCATTTCCAATTTGCCTTGATTCATGGACCTAACATTCCAGATTCCTATGCATCTTACAGTACATTTAAAACAGATTTTCAGTTAATATTTTCTTCTCTCTTAACTGAAGTATCATTTTTTTCGTCAAAGTTTTTCAAACTGTGTAACATCTAAAAGATAGAGCATCTCTAGTTTACATCTGCTCACATATATTGAAATTTTCTTGCATTAGTGGACAAGGTCACACATTTGCCTCCCCAGCTCTTTGAATCTGTTCTGCTATTCGGTAGATACTCGGTACTTTAACAACAATGTACCCATAAACAATTGGCAAACAGGGGAATCAGGCAATTGCATGTGAAAATCACAAGTATTTATATGAATATCTTCTAGGCAAGGGAAAGCAAAGTATCAAGTAGTAGTATTAAATTTGAAGCAGAAAAGGAGAACCTCTTTCAACTGTACTTTAAGAAAATTTAAACTGACTCCCTCACCCAGGTTTCCTTCTCTGGAGATGCAATCCCACTGTGACTCTGAACTCAAGGGAAGGTTGAACTTCCTCTGAAGCCCACCTTAACTGCAGCCCCAACTCATACTTGCATAGGCTTGGTGTCCCCAAGTCAACATTTCCACTTCATTGATTTTATATAGATTAACATCTTGAAAGTCAGTTCTTAGCCACTTTGAGCTTCCTGTCTGGACAATATAAATTATTTCCAAAAATACAATTATTATTAATTTTGGGGAGTGCTCTGTTCACAAAGCTGCATAGATTTTGGAAAGTCTGCCCCTGACTTCTTTTTAAGATGTTTTATTGTCTTCAGTGGAAGACAGAAAACGCATGGATTTTCAGGTACATGTGTATTGCTTTAGGGAAGAATTCCCTACACTTGTTGTCTTGAGGAAAATAAATGTTGAATATAAGTTAATCAATGTTTATTTTTCTTAGGTTACTTATAGTCAGACTTTCAAACTTTTTTTCCTTAAGTCATTTAGCTATCATAGTACTGGAATTCTCCAGGCCAGAATACTGGAATGGGTATCCTTTCCTTTCTCCAGGGGAACTTCCCAACCCAGGGATTGAACCCAGGTCTCCTGCATTGTAGGCAGATTTTTTACCAGCTGAGCCACAAGAGAAGCCCAAGAATGCTGGAGTGGGTAGTCTATCCCTTCTCCAGTGGATCTTGAACCAGGATCTCCTGCTTTGCAGGCAGATTCTTTACCAATTGAGTTATCAGGGAAGCCTTATCATAGTACAGCAGTCCTTTATTTAGAAATCTTTTAACAATATTGCATGCATTTTAATCTACTTATATTGAAGCATTATTTATTACTGGTTAGAATAAAATTCTTGTTTGAAGCTATCCTTTGTGGTACTAATTTTTTCCCATTTAAAAATATGATGAAAAACTAAGCAAAATAAAATAAATAGCCTATGTACAACACAGTATTAATCCTTCTATCATGTTATTTATTAAATTAAAATCTAGTTAAAGTTTCAACCTTGTTGAGATAGCCATTTTTTTTCATCATTTTTATTATTAAGGAAAATAGGTCTTAATGTAACCTCTTATAAAAATACCTATTCCATAGCACAAAAATACTCACACAAGAAAGAAATTTCCACATTTTCAGTCTGTCTAAAATTATATGACTAGACAATCATGATTGTCCTCAAGGTTATATCTTTTTTCTTGCCAAGAGGAAGAGAATAAATTTACATATTGTAAATATTCATCCTCTTTCCCTTCTTCAGAAGAGGGGAAAAAATGGAGAAGAGTGAAGAGGTCAATGATGCTTCAGAAAAGAGAAAAGCATAAAAATCTGTCCTTAGTGAAAACAGATCTGGTGCCCTGTGAGAGAAAAAAATGGATTTTCATGCAGCCACCAACACTAAAGTTGTAAAAGGGCTGCTAATATTGAATATATCACATCAACTGTTAAATTACCCATAAAACAGAAGAAAAAAGATATTTGCATCCATTTGCTAAAACCACCTAGCACACTGATGCAGGCAGGTCTTGGCCAACACACTAAAGTAGATCAGTCTTGCTCTTAATAATAATAATAAAATAGTGAAGATAAATATCATGTCTAAGAAATGAAATAAAGAGAGATTTGCAACATCTGAGGCAGTCTGTCTATCTGGCCACCCTTAGAAGACTTTAGATGCCTTTTCTGACAGGCAGATCACATATCCCAGATAGCATGCTCAAGCTCTAACTATTTACAACAACTTTATGTCTGGTGGCTCAGAGGTTAAAGCGTCTGCCTGCAATGCGGGAAACCTGGGTTCGATCCCTGGGTGGGGAAGATACCCTGGAGAAGGAAATGGCAACCCACTCCAGTATTCTTGCCTGGACAATCCCATGGATGGAGGAGCCTGGTGGGCTACAGTCCACGGGGTCACAAACAGTCGGACATGACTGAGCAAGTGACTTAACATTAACATAACATTATGTACTTCAGCTGAGAAATGTAATATTTTCTCCCATATCAATAAATAAGGATATCACAGCCATTAGCGATTCCAGCCCTTTAAAAAAGAATTTTTGAGGGCACAGGGCACACAGAAGAACAATGTCTGCTATCCAGATGCCATAGAGCTTCTACCACTCCCACAGTGAGCACTGAGGAGCTCAGGAGGATATGAAAAGACAAGACTCAGGAAACTGGCCCCAGATAGCTGAGATAAATATGAAAGGAATGATTTCAGTAAGCCGAGACTCTTGCATCTTCCCATACATACAAAAATGCTAAATTCCTTAATTTGAGATATCTGGTTTTCCTTAATTAACAATAATCTTTTGATGTTCAGACTACATGCCCCTTGTTGCAAACTTCTATATAACCTGACCATCTCACCTTCCACACAATTCCCTACCCCCAACCCCCTGCCTCAGAAAGTTCTCTCAGAGTCACTTGAGATGCTGTCTCCTGGGCTTGAGGTCCTAAAAATTCCCATCAAATAAAACATAACTCCAAACTTNACTACATGCCCCTTGTTGCAAACTTCTATATAACCTGACCATCTCACCTTCCACACAATTCCCTACCCCCAGCCCCCTGCCTCAGAAAGTTCTCTCAGAGTCACTTGAGATGCTGTCTCCTGGGCTTGAGGTCCTAAAAATTCCCATCAAATAAAACATAACTCCAAACTTCTAGGTTGTGACTATTTTTTAAGTCAACACAGCTAACATTAAATGTAGTGGGGTTTTTTTTTTTTTTTTTCCTGAGCATTTTAACATACCTGTGATCACAGTATATCATTTGATGGCCTCCAGCCATTGTTGTTAGAGAATTGCTACCTAACTGCCATTACTGTTCTCATGTAAACCCAGTCATATTTTTATTAGTTCAGTTTGGTTTCATGCATCGAGTTTAACTGCCATTTACAATGACTTCTTGGTTGATGTGTCTAAAAGCTTCACTTTCACACCATCTGTAATGAATTCAGAAAGTACAAGGATCAAAATTTTTAGAAAAAGTACCAACAGCTTGAGGAAAATATCAGAAAGCCCCAAATTGAGCATTCTTTCAGGAAATGTAAGATTACAAATATTTNGAAGAGTTGACTCATTGGAAAAGACTCTGATGCTGGGAGGGATTGCGGGCAGGAGGGGAAGGGGAAGACAGATGATGAGATGGCTGGATGGCATCACCAACTCGATGGACATGAGTCGAGTGAACTCCGGGAGTTGGTGATGGACAGGGAGGCCTGGCGTGCTGTGATTCGTGGGTTCCCAAGGAGTCAGACATAACTGAGTGACTGAACTGAACTGACTGAACTGAGTTAAGAGACTTGGGGAAGGCAATGACACCCCACTCCAGTACTCTTGCCTGAAAAATCCATGGACAGAGAAGCTTGGTAGGCTACAGTCCATGGGATCACTAAGAGTTGGACACAAATGAGCGAATTCACTTTCACTTCTCACTTTCATGCATTGGAGCAGGAAATGGCAACCAACTCCAGTGTTCTTGCCTGGAGAATCCCAGCGACTGGAGAGGCTGGTGGGCTGCCATCTATGGGGTCGCACATAGTCAGACACGACTGAAATGACTTAGCAGCAGCAGCAGCAGCAATTAAGAGACTAACCAAAAGCCTTGAGTGAACAGATACAGCCTGAATGCAGTGGAATATGTCTGTTTGGATTAGTCTCTGATAACTTCAGAGCAGCTCTCAGAATTCTAGAGTATTCTCCTGTCCCAGCTTGTAGCATGCACGGGCTTTATTTTTCCCCATTTCATTGAAAAATCCATCATCAACCAAGATTCAGATGAACATGAAACACGTCAAGCAGAGTCCAGCTTGCTGGTTACCTTGTCCCTTAATCCACAGCTCTGGGTCTCTCACATGCTCCCCGTTCTCCCAGCTGATAAGAGCTTAGCTAGCTCAGTTTAATCATTTAACATTAGACTGAAACAAAAATCACTCAGTGAGAAACGTCTGCAAGCTGACATAGAGAACAGACTTGTGGACACAGCAGGTGAAGAAGAGAGTAGGGCAAGTGGAGAGAGTGGCAGTAAGACATATACATATAGCATGTGTAAAATAGACAGCCAGTGAGAATTTGCCGTTAGCACAGGGAGCTCAAATCCAGTACTCTGATAACCTAGGGGGTGGGGTAGGGAGGGAGGTAGCAGAGAGGCTCAGGAGAGAGGGGACGTATGTATTCCTACAGCTGATTCATGTTCATGTGTGGCAGAAACCAACACAGCACTGTAAAGCAATTATCCTCCAATTAAAATATAAATTAAAAAAAAAAAGTCTGCAGGTCAAGAAAAACGTGTCCTCCAAAAGCAAAGAAAGGACCATGTGCTCCATGAGTGTGGATCCCATATACTCTCAAAACCCTCCCCCTTCCTGACCTTATACACGTGCCCGTGGGGAAGGCAGATCAATAAAATGTTCACACACATCACTGTTCCTTCTCAGAGCTTCCGTCCACTCTATTTACACCTCCCTTGTTGCCTCCATTAGGTAAGATATCAATTCTGCTCCCATAGTTAAGACCCAAAATAACAGTGGCCTACACACAAATGTATTTCTGCCCCAAGTAAGAGCCTGGGTAAAGCCAACCCAGGGTGAGTTAGGACAGCTGGGGACAGGCAGACCCCCAGTGTCAGTGTTCCGGGCCCTAAGCTCCTCAGCCCGTGAGGGGAGTCATGTCCCCTTTGAGCAAGGTAGGTGTATCAATCCCATTCGAGTCCCTCGGACTGCAGCTTAGCCAGCGTCTAACAGATGCTGTGGGTCAGGGATCGTCTGGCATCGATGCTGCTGGTTGGCGGCTCAGGTTTGTGCAGGGACCTCCTCCAGAGGCCTCTCCCTATGGGCCGGTGTGAGTGTCTTCATGGGGTGGGGGCTGGGGTCCCAGATGTGAGTGTCCAGAGAAGGGAGAGTCCACACGGCCTTTCCCCACCTGCCATCGGTCAGCGTCGGCTGGGGAAGTCTTGCCCAGCTTCAGGGGCGAGGCAGACAGCCTCTACCTCAGGGGAAGGGGTTTGGGGAGGGTGGACAAGTTCCAGACCAGGTGGGACAGCAGGTGGGCCTGGAACTGCTGTGAGAGCCCCTGTCCACACTGCCTCCCCCACGTCTATCTGGCCTGAATTCCCATAATGGCCTCTGACTGAGCCTGCTTCCTCCACTTTTATGCTTCCCTTCACATAGCTCTCACGAGCAGCCCCCAAAGCTGATAACACATCTGATGGTTTCCCCCACTTGCAGACTCATCATCTCCACTTAGGGTGGAGCATGCACGGTCCCACACTGCCTGCGGGCCCCTGCCTCCCACCCACCACGTAGAAAACCTCTCTCTGGGTCCCACTTCCCTGCCATCAGTTCCCCAAACTGACCAGACTTTCTTACACTTCAGTGTCTTCTGGAAATTTCTCTTGACTTGTCCTGTGGGTTCCTCCTGTTCCTCCTGGCCCCTGACAGCCTCAGAGCAGCCCTCTGCCACATTCTGTTCCATCCCTTCACACAACTGCTCGTAACTGGCCTGAGAACACCAGGCCTTTCTGTAAAATGGAAACCCGCAGGATCAGGGTCCATGCCTGCTTTGCGCTTGACATAGGCGTGTGCATGTGTGCTAAGCCGCTTCAGTCGCGTCCGACTCTGCGACCCCGTGGACTGTAGCCGCCAGGCTCCTCTGTCCATGGGATTCTCCAGGCAGGAATGCTGGAGTGGGTTGTCATTTCCTCCTCCAAGTGGCATAGGTGGGCCCCAGGAAATCTGTGGAATGAGTGAAGGGTCAGTGAGGGGCAGCGAACAGGGGACCAGCCTGTGTCCCCAGGAAGCTGACGTCTGTTAACAGGAGCAGGGCTTGTTCTGTGACCACATCAGGGCTCTGTCTGGTGGGGCCGTGTGAGGAGAAGGCTTCTCGGAAGTCGTGGCATCTGGGCTGGGCCTAGAAGGGCAGAAATCATGTTGATTTTTGGAGATGGTAGGCAAGGGTTTCCTGAGCAGAGTTAAAAGCAAGGATGTGATACAGTGAGGTCAGGGTTGCCAGAGAAGATGCAGTTACATTTTAATTTCAGATAAACCACGAATGCTTTTTTATTATAAATACATCCCAAATATTTTACAGGATATAATTCCACTGAAAAGCATTTGTGGCTTATCTGAAGTTTAGATTTAACTGGGTGTCCCAGATTTTGCTAGGTCTGGTGACCCTAAATGAGACCCCAGTTCACAGAGAATACTTGCCTCTCCCGGTGGGTTTCTGCTGAACAGTGGTGCCTTTGTTTCCCATCTCACAAGCCAGGGACAGAGACCTGCCACGTGAAGAGTCACGTGGCTCCTCTGGGCATTGCTGCCCTGGCGATGCTGTCTTCAGGTGCCCCCAAGCTCACCGCTGCTGAGTCAGGGCAAGTGCATAAGATAAAAGGAAGGAAGCGGACTTTGGCAGCAGAGAACTCTGTTTAAAGCACAACCCTGCAACTCCCCATCCAGGAGAATTCAGACTAAGTGACTCAATGTTCTCACCTGTAGAAAGGCCACAATGCCCATCTGCCAGAAGGGTCCGAGTATAACACCTGGCACACTGAGGGCATTAAGGGCTGGTTCTCTGACATCCTTATTTGCTTTGTAACCTGCATTAAAAGTATCGCCACTCCTTGTCATGTAGTGTCGGTTTCCCCAATTGCAACAGAGAACAGTATTATCAAAATGTCTTAGATTTTTAAGTGTAAGAGTCCATCCAGTCCAGTCAAGGCTGAGCAAAGTTCAACAACTTGTCTGCTCTTCAGCCAAGCATCTGAAAACCCACCTGGCCCCCTGCCCTCTGAAGTCTCGGGCATGACGCTCCCTGCGTCCCTGGGTGCATCACTGCTTCTTTCCAATAATCGAGAGATTTTCTCTCTTTTAAATATCAGTGACAAGGACTTCCCTGCTGGTCCAGTGGCTGAGACACCGCATCCCAAGGCAAGGGGCCCAGGTTCGATCCCTGGTCAGGGAACTGGATCCTGTATGCTGCAACTAAGACCTGGTGCAGCCAAGATAAATAGATAAAAAGTTTCATGAATAAATATCAGGGAGAATTGTGCCAAGGCAGGAACTTCAGTTTCCCCTCCAGCTTCCTGAATATAATCCAGGGAAAGAAAAACCTGAGAAACTATCTGACCTCTTCTCACTGGCCTTAGCAAAGGAAATTGACTTCCTGGTGTGGTGAATTTCCTACACACACACACACACACACACACACACACACACAGATCTTACTCTTTCTTTTTCAGCACATAGAACATAACAAGCAAACACTTTTACTATCCAAGTGTCAATGTAGACCGAAAGTGGGTTGCTAACAGCAAGACAGTTAGGCGGCCCAACCACACTTCCCCGCCTTGCCTTTTGGTTTTGACCTCAGTATCATTTCTCTAAGTCAAAGGAGCTCACAGGACGCAGAGCCTGAGGGCGTGTACCTGGCACTCTGCCACCACTCGCATCACTGGGGTTAATTGATCTTCGCTATATTTTTTCCAAAAGTCAAGGTAGCGTGGGGGCAGGGGCAGAGAAGCAGTGGCTTGTGACGGCACTTCTCAGACATCCCAGCTTTGCAACCCACTGCAACAGCCTGGGCTGGTTCACCCACTCGCCAGAGTCCAAAGATGGGACAGGGGTCCCCAGAGCTTAGAGATAAACAATAATCTTCCCTCTTCTCTTAATCCAAAAATGGGTGGTGCTCTCTATAGGCAAGCTGCTGTTCAGTCGCTCAGTCCTGTCTGACTCTTTGTGACCCCATGGACTGCAGCACGCCAGGCTTCCCTGTCCTTCACCATCTCCTGGATCTGTAGGCAAGTAACATCCTTTAAAAGGATTAGCCTATGAGAAAGTGTGAGGGGCAGGGACGGGGAGGGACAGAAAAAAAAAAAAAAAGACCAACCCACAGAATACCTGGAATCAGTTCTTCTTTACAAGTGGTTTTCAAATCAGTAAGAAGAAGACTCAGTTCTCTAGGTATTTTCACCAGAGCAAATCTCAAGACAGATGCTCCCCTGGCTGACTGGAGAGTAAATAGGTGCAAGGCCACGATGTTGTAAGTGAAATACTCAGTTCTACAGGAACACTCAAAAAATACCTCTGAGTGAAGTAAGAGGAGGTTATGCTGAGGCTGTGATTTAGAGTGTGTTTAGTGCCAGGATTTGAGAGGGTGCTCTCCAAGAAAGAAGCCATCACTGCCTCCAGGAGGGAAGAGGAGGTTCCTGGAGGCAGGGGCTCCTTTGGGTTGACCTACGTGTGAGATGGGAAACAAACCCTCAGGCTCAGAATTGCAGGATTCCTTGACCAGCAAAGACTCACAGTGAAGAGAAAAATCACATATATATGGAATCTATAAAGATGGTACTGATGAGCTGATTTGCAGGGCGAGAATGGAGATACAGACACAGAGAACAGACTTATGGGTCCGGGTGGAGGAGAGAAGAAAGAGAGAGGGGGACAAGTGGAGAGAGTTGCCTGGAAACATACTCACTGCTGCGGCTGCTGCTGCTAGGTTGCTGCAGTCGTGTCCGACTCTGTACGACCCCATAGACAGCTGCCCACTAGGCTCCCCCGTCCCTGGGATTCTCTAGGCAAGAACACTGGAGTGGGTTGCCATTGCCTTCTCCAATGCAGGAAAGTAAACAGTGAAAGTGAAGTTGCTCAATTGCGACCCCAGAAACTGCAGCCCACCAGGCTCCTCTGTCCATGGGATTTTCCAAGCAGGAGTACTGGAGTGGGGTGCCATTGCCTTCTCCTAACATACGCACTGCCACACGTGAAATAGCCAGTGGGAATTTGCTGTGTGACTCAGGGAGCTCAAAGCAAAGCTCTGTGACAGCCTAGAGGGATGGGACTGGCTGGGGAGTGGGAGGGAGGGGACATACGTATACCTGTGTTTGATTCATGTTGCTGTATGGCAGAAAACAACACAATATTATTGGATAATAAAGCTATTATCCTTAAATTAAAAACAATTTTTTAGAAAAAGAGAGAGGGAGAGAGAGCTCACAGATAATTCTTGATAAGACCAATGATGAGGTCCAGTTTCTCTAGTTTATCCCCTCTGAGATGGTCTCCATCCTTCCTGAGTCCATGCTAGACAAGCACAGCCAGTTTCTGCCCAGATAAACAGGAAGGAGAAAGGAGAGAGAGAGAGAAGGCAGCTATGGGAGGAAATTAGTACTTACACAGATGGAAATAGCTGGTGATTCCACATTTTCACTGCAGGAGGAAGAACAGCTGCTCTTCCCACCGGAGAGAGCCCAGTGACTTGTGAAAAGCTAAATACAGTGCTGGTTCAGAATCGAGCCTGTGCTAGCCTCAGTGTGAGCCCAAGTGCCAAGAATTAGACTATTTTTTAATGCAGTTACCAAAAAACAAAAAAGGCGTAGCTAAAATGGGTGATTTATTCAACAAGGACCTACTATGTATCACAGGGAACCCTACTCAATATTCTGTAGGAATAACCTATATAGGAAAAGAATCTAAAAAGAGTGGATATATATGTGTAACTTATTGTATCCCTTATTGTAAACCCTGAAACTAGCGCAATGTTGTAAATCAGCTATGCTCTAATATAAAATAAAAACTATATTTCAAAAAGACAAAATGATTTGCATTTTTTATTCCTAACTACAAAATTAAGATATGATCAGGTGCAGGGAAACATAAAAGAGAAGAAAAGGCTTAAGATTTAAATGTTTTTGAAAATAAAGTGTATGCATGGAAATAAAGCAAACGATACAGAACTACAAACACAGAAAATGAAAGTTCCCTGATAGCCTTCCTTGAACCAACCAGAGCAAATGGTTTAGTTTTCCAGATTTTTCTCTGTATATGTGTAACCAAATATATGTATTTATGTGGTTTAGTCGCTAAGTCATATCCAACTCTTGTGACACCATGGCCTATAGCCCACGAGGTTCCCCTGCCCATGAGATTTCTTTCCCAGAACAAGAATACTGGAGTGGGTTGCCATTTTCTTCTTCAGGGGATCTTCCTAACTCAGAGATTGAACCCATGTCTCCTGCATTGCAGGTAGATTCTTTACCAACTGAGCCACCAGGGAGGGTATACATTTGTGGGGTGGGGGGAGTTTTACAAAAATCTGATCATGATTTAATGCTTTCTTTTGGGAGTTCACTTTCTTTTTTCTCATAACTATATCTTGGACATCCTTCCATGCTAGTTCTTTATAGACAAACTGTATACTACATAACTGCTACACAAGGTTTCACTGAGTAGGTATAATTGCAGGTGAATGCTTTAACCTTTAAATTTATCTAATAGCATTATAGTCATACCAAAAGGCAATTTCAGGGGCTTCAGTGTCATCGTACTCTCATTGCACAAATACAGTGTTT
Organism: Neotragus moschatus; assembly: GCA_006410615.1. NCBI lineage: Eukaryota > Metazoa > Chordata > Mammalia > Artiodactyla > Bovidae > Neotragus > Neotragus moschatus. Next base: position 60,840 of record SJYA01001831.1, read on the forward strand.
GCCCTTTATTCATGTTTCCTTCCTACCTTTGTCCATCTGCACACATTTCTCATACCTTGTTCATTTAACCCAGAACTTCCCCTGGAATCCCTGCTACCGAGGGCTGCTGGAGGCTGCCAGGACCTAGGAAATGGGCATGACTAAACAAGCGAATGTGTCAAGACAGCATGTCATTGCAAAACCCTCTGGTCGCTGTGTCATTTACAGTTAAATGTAAGTAGGCCTTTTGTACACATTTTAAATACCTTCCTGAAAAAGCAAAAGGCTTTCATTTCTGTCAGATACTTTTATAAAGGGCAGAATTCCTTTTCCCTGTCCTGGGTCTGTTTTGTCACAACATCTAGGAATCCCAGGGGCAGGGTGTGGAGGGCTCTGCTGGGTGTGGTGTCTGTTGGTTTGTGACAGCATTTAGCCAACTGGTAACTTTACTTCAGGGTTTCCTGGTGGCTCACTGGTAAAGATTTTGCCTGCCAATGCAGGAGACATAAATTCAATCCTTGGATTAGGAAGATCCCCTGGAGAAGGACATGGCAACCCACTCCAGTATTCTTGCCTGGAGAATGGACTCCACGGACAGAGGAGCCTGGTGGGGTACAGTCCATGGGGCTGCAAAGCATTGGACACAATTGAGCAACTAAACATTACCTCACTGTGCTCTCAATTCCTCCGGGGCCCGACAGGAAGTGGACTGTTTTTTCCTGCAAATCATCTGGGATACTGCTACCCTACGAGACTTGTCAGGTGTAGATGCTACAAACACATAACTATTTGAAAATAAAGATGGGGTGAGGAACTGGGAGACTGGGATCAACGCACATATGCTACTGATACTATGTATAAAATAGCTAGCTAGTGAGAACCTACTGAACAGCACAGGAAACTCTACTCAGTGCTCTGTGGTGACCTAGATGGGAAAGAAATCCCCAAAAGAGGTAATACATGTACACATAGCTGATTCACTTTGCTGTGCAGTAGAAACAAATCAATATTATAAAGCAGCTATGTTGTTGTTGTTTGCTCACTAAGTTGTGCTGGACTCTCTGGGACCCCATGGACTGTAGCCTGCCAGGCTCCTCTGTCATGTGATTTCCCAGAACAAGAATACTGGAGTGGGTTGCCATTCCCTTCTCCAGGGAATCTGCCCAACCCAGCGATCAAAGCTGTGTCTCCTGCATTGGCAGGCAGATTCTTGCCTGCTGAGCCATTGGGGAACCCCCGAAGCAACTATACCCCAGTAAAAATTAATTTTAAAAATAAATAAATAAAAATAAAGATAGAATCAGGGACTTAGATTATTATGAGAGCAGAGATGTGAAACTCCTAGCAGGTAATAAGTTTCATTCTTTTTCGGGAAAGTATGTGTCCTATGTTAAGGAATTAAATAGTTTATATATTTAGAAAACTGAAGAACAAAAGATTGATAAAAGAAATGTTCATCTGCTGGGGTACGGGGAAGTCATTCTGGCTTATCCCTGAGTTGACTCGAATTTTATGCTAACTAAAATAGCCTGCTTAATCAAACATACATTGTACATCTGCTTTAGTTATTAAAGAAAAGAACGCACTGATCAGAAATCAAGACAACCCATGATAAAAATAAAGATTAAATGCCCCTCTTCCTGGGACTAACGCTGGCCTTTCTTTGATGCTAAGACTCCCTTCTCCAGTGTCATGGCCGTCCCGACTCGCTGAGTACCTACTGGTCTGTTCATTTTCTTTTTCTGAAACCTCCTCCCCATAGAAAATACACACCCAAATACCTCCCATCTCTCTGCAAACACACTGTTGCTACTGCAAAAATCTCATTTTTACTCTTTGAGACATTATGTCATTTAGGAGGGTCATTTCTCATTATATGACATTATATGTCATTTATTCAATAACTGGTTTATAGTTATAGTGGGCAGTTTATTAACATTAAATTTAGACCCAGCAGATCTGAGTGAGGGAGCGTGGAGGCAGCAAGGCAGGAAGGAATGAAGAGCCCTCTGGTCAAGCCCCCTGTGTCCAGACANCATTATGTCATTTAGGAGGGTCATTTCTCATTATATGACATTATATGTCATTTATTCAATAACTGGTTTATAGTTATAGTGGGCAGTTTATTAACATTAAATTTAGACCCAGCAGATCTGAGTGAGGGAGCGTGGAGGCAGCAAGGCAGGAAGGAATGAAGAGCCCTCTGGTCAAGCCCCCTGTGTCCAGACACAGGTTGCTGGCCAAAGGAGGCCCCACCGGTCCTTCTTAGAATCCTTCACTGAGCCTTCATCATCCTGTGTGCCTCCTGGCCATGGTCCTCTGCTTCGTCTCCATCTGTGACAGCAATGGCTCCTGACCGACGACCTCCTTTTCAGACTGATACTTTTGCACTGGTTCCAACCAGACTGGACTGCATTTCCTCTGAGACTCAAGTCAGGCCCATGTGCCCAGGCTGGCCTCAGGCATGCTGGTGGCCTGCAGCGTGCCCACCTTGGCAGTGGTGGTCATCATCTTTGGCCTGGAGCTCCTCATAGTGTCCCAGGTGTGCAGAGACCGCCCCTCCTCTTGCTTGTCTTGTTCGCCCTCTCTTTCGTGGGTCTCCTGAGTTTCCTGACCTTCTCAGGAGCCAGGTCACACTCATGGACCTTACCCTGAGATTCTGGAGTGACTCCATGGCCTCCTTCCTCCTCTTCCTGAACCCTTGCATGTCAATAGCATCACCCACATCGATAGCATCGTTCATCCCTGGGGCCTGCCTACAAAAGTTTAGGGTCCCCTCCAAGGACAGCAAGTTCTCCCAGAAAGTATGGTCAATATGAGACTTTTCCAGACTTTCCTGCTGGTCTAGGGGTTAAGACTTTCTGTGCTTTCAATGCAGGGGGCATGGGTTCCAGCCATGGTTGGGGAACTTAGATCCCACAAGCCACAGTTCAGTTCAGTTCAGTCGCTCAGTTGTGTCCTACTCTTTGTGACCCCATGAAGTGCAGCATGCCAGGCCTCCTTGTTCATCACCAACTCCTGGAGTCCACTCAAACTCATGTCCATCGAGCCGGTCATGCTATCCAGCCATCTCATCCCCTGTCGTCCCCTTCTCCTCCTGCCTCCAATCCCTCCCAGCATCGGGGTCTTTTCCAGTCTTGCATGAGGTGGCCAAAGGATTGGAGTTTCAGCCTCAGAGTCAGTCCTTCCAAAGAACACCCAGGACTGATCTCCTTCAAAATGGACTGGTTGGATCTCCTTGCAGTCCAAGGGATTCTCAAGAGTCTTCTCCAACACCACAATTCAAAAGCATCAATTCTTCGGCGCTCAGCTTTCTTCACAGTCGAACTCTCACATCCATACATGACCACTGGAAAAACCATAGCCTTGAGTGCTGTTGCTGCTGCTAAATCACTTCAGTCGTGTCCCACTCTGTGGGACCCCGTAGACGGCAGCCTATCAGGCTCCTCTGTTCCTGAGATTCTCCAGGCAAGAACACTGGAGTGGGTTGCCATTTCCTTCTCCAATGCATGAGAGTGAAAAGTGAAAGTGAA
>SJYA01001831.1:65726-101429 GCA_006410615.1 Neotragus moschatus
TCCCATCTCTCTCAGAATTTTCCACAGTTTATTGTGATCCACACAGTCAAAGGCTTTGGCATAGTCAATAAAGCAGAAATAGATGTTTTTCTGGAACTCTCTTGCTTTTTCCATGATCCAGCAGATGTTGGCAATTTGATCTCTGGTTCCTCTGCCTTTTCTAAAACCAGCTTGAACATCTGGAAGTTCACGGTCCACGTATTGCTGAAGCCTGGCTTGGAGAATTTTGAGCATTACTTTACTAGCATGTGAGATGAGTGCAATTGTGCAGTAGTTTGAGCATTCTTTGGCATTGCCTTTCCATGGTGCAGGAAAAAAGATTAGATTTTGCCAACATGTGACATTCAAATTGCTGCCTCTTGGCCTTGCAGTGGTTGGGCTAGTGGCCCAGGGGCCTTTGTAGCTGGTCTGCAGCCCAGAGGTTAGGTGGTGCCTCCAGCAGCACCAGCTTAGTCATGGCTGTGTTATATGTTAAAATCTAAAAAATAAAATTAAAGTATGAAGCCTTTGACTGTATACATCACAACAAACTGTGAGAAATTCTTCTGGAATACCAGACCACCTGACTTCCCTCCTGAGAAATCTGTATGCAAATCAAGAAGCAACGGTTAGAACTGGNCTTAGTCATGGCTGTGTTATATGTTAAAATCTAAAAAATAAAATTAAAGTATGAAGCCTTTGACTGTATACATCACAACAAACTGTGAGAAATTCTTCTGGAATACCAGACCACCTGACTTCCCTCCTGAGAAATCTGTATGCAAATCAAGAAGCAACGGTTAGAACTGGACATGGAACAACAGACTGGTTCCAAATCAGGAAAGGAGTACGTCAAGGCTGTATATTGTCACCCTGCTTATTTAACTTATATGCAGAGTACATCATTTGAAATGCCAGGCTAGATGAAGCACAACCTGGAATCAAGATTGCCAGGAGAAATATCAATAACCTCAGATACCCAGATGACACCATCCTTCTGGCAGAAAACAAAGAGGAACTAAAGAGCCTCCTGATGAAAGTGAGAGAGGAGAGTGAAAAAGCTGGCTTAAAACTCAACACTCAAAATACTAAGATCATGGCATCCAGTCCCATCACTTCATGGCAAATACATGGGGAAACAATGGAAACAGTGAGAGACTTTATTTTGGGGGGCTCCAAAATCACTGTGGATGGTGACTGCAGCCATGAAATTAAAAGGCACTTACTCCTTGGAAGAAAAGCTATGACCAACCTAGACAGCATATTAAAAAGCAGATGTTACTTTACCAAAAAAGGTCCATCTAGTAAAAGCTATGTTTTTTCCAGTATAGTTTATGTATAGTTTTTCCTGAACTATAAAGAAAGCTGAGTGCCAAAGAATTGATGCTTTTGAACTGTGGTGTTGGAGAAGACTCTTTAGAGTCCCCTGGACAGCAAGGAGATCTAACCAGTCCAACTTAAAGGAAATCAGTCCTGAATATTCACTGGAGCCAAAACTCCAATACTTTGGCCACCTGATGTGAAGAACTGACTCACTGGAAAAGACCCTGATGCTGGGAAAGATTGAAGGTGGGAGGAGAAGGGGACGACAGAGGATGAGGTGATTGGATGGCGTCACCGACCCGATGGACATGAGTTTGAGTAAGTTCCTGGAGTTGGTGATGAACAGGGAGACCTGGTGTGCTGCAGTCCCTGGGGTTGCAAAGAGTCAGACACAGCTGAGTGGCTGTACTGAACTGAACTGATGAATCCTATCCTGCCACTAACCAGGTGTTTACCTTGGCCAAATACCAACCTCCCTGAGTCTATTCCCTTATTGGTACAGCAGACCTAGTAATTCCTGCATTATGTAGTAGTTATGAGAGCTAAATGAGTCAGCTTATGGTGAGTACTGGCCAGTGCCTGGCCAAAGCAGAAGCACAAAGCAGTGGCTTGAATCTTTGTCAGACACCTTGAAAGAATGGACAGGTGGAAGAGAATTCATGGGGAAGAGTAGCAGGGGTCTGCTATTAATTAAAGGAAAGATTTGCTTGGCATGGGGGCTTCTCCAATGGTTCAGCGGGAAAAGAATCTGCATGCAATCCAGAAGACACAGGAGATGTGGTTCAATTCCTGGGTCGGGAAGATCCCCTGGAGCAGAAAATGGCAACCCAGTCCAGTATTCTTGCCTGGAGAATCCCATGGACAGAGGAGCCTGGCAGGCTGCAGTCCATAGAGTCACAAAGAGTCAGACACGACTGAGCACATGGCACTGCTTGGCCTCAGAAAGGGCCCTTAATGGGTAGGAAAGCCTAACACAAGGGGAAATGGAGGGTGCCGATGCTTTACCTGTTGTAAGTGTTCTGAACCTTCAGGGAGCACACCTGCGTTAACTCCTGGGCCACACCTGCCATCAAGATCTGCTTGATTCCATCGTCAGGGACATCCAGGGAGTGGCCCCTCACCTCCCCCGTCCCCACCCTCCGCAGTGTTTAGCCCAGACCTGATGGACAGGACTGCCCAGGGACCTTCAGACACAAAATGAGGTGCTCTGTGCAATGGATAGAAACCTCGCGCCTCGTAGGGTGGCAGTTCACACCCAGAGGAGAATGTACTTTGTACACTCTCCTTCACCCACACAAGGGCGGCTTCGTCCTGCCCGGGAATCGCACTGCCTCCCCTCATGCTGTGCAACCTCCCCGATGGGGCAGGGGACGTGGGGTCCTTGGAGCACAGCCCCGCCTCCTGCCTCCAGACAAGCAAGCTCTAAACAACTCCTGCAGCATGGCTGGCCCTGCAGTGAAGGCCAGTCTGCCTGGTGAGCAGCACTAGCCTTCTTGTAAACTGGAAGGAAACGGAACCATGGGTCCCTGCACACAGCTGCGCTTGGCTCCATTGCTCAGACAAAGCATCTATCTCCCCAGAGGAAATCTGTGCCCAGACGGCTCTCCAGACTCTACCTGACACTAAATCACCCCTCCTCCTCCGCTGGCCTGACTCCTCTACGTGTTGTTTAACTTGCCTACAATTTCATAGGCATTTTTGTTTTGTTTTTCACAGAGGTGAAATTCACATTATGTGAAATTAAGCATCTTATTTATTTATATATATTTATTTATTTGGTTGTGCCAGGTCATAGTTGCAGCACGTGGGATCGTTAGTTGCAGCAGGTGAGACCTAGCTCCCTGACCAGGGATCAAACCCCGGAGCAGAACTGCTGGGTAATTCTGTTTACATTTTGAGGACCTACCAAGCTGTTTTCCACAGTGGCTGCACCATCTTACATTTCTGCCAGCGACGTATGAGGGCTCCTGTGTCTCCACCGCCTTTGTTTCGCTTTTCAGTGCAGCAACCATCCTCATGGGTGTGTTCTGGTATCTCATGATTTTGATTTGCATTGCCCTCATGGCTAGTGATGCTGAGCATCTTTTCATGGGCTTGTTAGCCCCATGTATATCTTCTTTGGAAGAATGTCTATTCAAGTCCTTTGCTCATTTTTTAAAAACTGAGTCTTCTGTCTTTTTATTGTTGAATGGAGAGAATTCTTTACACACCCTGGAGGCATTCGTATGTCTTTATTGCTGCTCTTAACACATTTCAGTCTCTTACCTGTTTGCCTCCTCTGCCAGGTAGAGAGAACCTGAAGAGCAGGGCCTATGCCTTATAAAAAAAAAGAATCCTCTAATTCCTAGGCCTTAAATAAGCTATCATGAACATATAACATGAGTTTATGCCTGTATATATAGAGAATGTTTCTGGAAAGACGCGTAAGAAAGTTAAGAGAGGGGCGTGGAGGTCTGGAGCAGAAAGAACAGATGCTACTTTCCACTGTATACTCAAGTCTTTTTTGACTATTTTTTAAACTATGTGTGTTATCTTTAAATCAAAAATTAATAAAAATATATACCACTGGCTTTTTAAGGGTGAGCCGCAGTGTAAATGTTCCGACACCATAGAAACGCCGGGCTCTACGGTCCACACCCGATGAGTTCTCCGGCCCACCAGCTGAGCTGCAGAGGTGGTCAAAGCCAGGTCCACGTGTCACAGGAAGAGAGGGATGCTCCTTATGCAACACAGGATCCCCACGTGCCTCCTACCTGGGGACTGGTGCCTGTGACCTCAATGTGCACATAAAGCTATCTGACCAACATGCTCATCTTCAGAGCATTTTTCCAGGATGCAGCTGGGTGAGCAACAGGAAGGGGGTCCCTCACTGTGTCCATGGCCCCTGTCCACATCCCAGACCCTGGAACTCTGTATCCTGAAGTGAACAAAGACCCCAAAGGGAAAGAGCCCTGAGAAACCCACACCTGATAGTGCTAGGAGGACAGAGACAGACAGAGAGAGAAACAGAGAGACAGAGAGATAGAAAAAGAAATAGGAATATAAACAGGGAGACACAGAGAGACAGTTAACCATACTTCAAACGAAGAAAAGCTTCAAACACACACATCCCCTGTAGGCCAAGCACTGCCTCTCTAGTTTGCCTTAACCTTCATCATTCCCTATTTTTAATATCCCAACACACTTCCCTTATTACTTGCAGCTCTACAAACTTCCATCGTATTACTCCTGAAATCTGAAAAACAATAAACTTGGAGATACAACATCAGTATCCATAAGCTAAGAAAATAATATTATTTTTGTTTCGTGGGAAAAAAATTAAAACACACACACACAGTGTTAATAGGATTCCACTGCCAGAGAAATTTAACTTAATTAACTGACAGATGGTGGTTAGAGGTGCAAGCTACCTAGACTTTCTTAGGCGTGGGTTTCTTCATCCATAAAATGGGGAGCTTTCGTGGGCCCTCCCAAGTCTTTCACCATCTACTCTAGAATGAGGCGACTCTATGATGTTTGAAGAAGGTGGGGCCGTCAGCATCAGAGACCTGAAAGCTTTATGATTGAACAGAAATGAGATAAACGTGATGACAAGCTCATCCGAGTGTGAAAGATGGCAAGCATGAAATGACTTCAGCTCAGATCCACAGATAGACACATCAACACAGACCCCTGTCCTTGTTTGGAAGCTGCTTTTATTTCCACAGAAGAGGAAAGGTCCAGTTGTTTTTTGATGTGCACGCATAGCCAGTAAACCCCTGTGGCCATAAAAACCAGAGGAACCAGTGAGGCCACTGTAGGCCCTATCACTGCCAGGACATGTGACTGGTGGTCACTTCGAACCAGCAGTGCTGTGGGGAGAGGGGGAGGGGCCCAGGAAGCATCTACCATCCCCCCAGAGCATCAGCCAAAAGATAGTCCTCCCTGAATCGCAGTTTTCTCAGCCGACAAATGCCATTCAGATTCTATGTTCTAAAGTGAACATGCTGCATTTTATTTTTGTAAAATGATACTCTATCCCAAAGCACTTAAAAAATTTTAATTTACTATTATTACTATTGTTTTTAGTATACTTTATGTTTTAGAACAGTTTCAGGTTCACAGCAAAACTGGGTGGTGGTCCAGTGGCTAAGACTCCACACTCCCAGTGCAGGGGGCTCAGGTTCGATCCCTGGTCAGGGGACTAGATCCCACATGCCACCGCTGCTGCTGCTAAGTTGCTTTAGTCGTGTCCGACTCTGGGTGACCCCATAGATGGTAGCCTACCAGGCTCCCCCATCCCTGGGATTCTCTAAGCAAGAACACTGGAGTAGGTTGCCATTTCCTTCTCCAATGTGTGAAAGTGAGAAGTGAAAGTGAAGTCACTCAGTTGTATCCGACCCTTAGCGACCCCATGGACTGCAGCCTGCCAGGCTCCTCTGTCCATGGGATTTTCCAGGCAAGAGTACTGGAGTGGGGTGCCATTGCCTTCTCCTAAGACCCAGAACAGCCAAATAAATAAATAAAATAATTAATTTTAAAAAATTGGGTGGAAGATACAGGGATTTCCCATACATCCCTCACCTCCCCCACTCTGGGCACCCTGCCCAGAATCCCTTTTGTTTGACTGTGGCATGTTTGTATGCCTGGTGTGCCAGAATCAGGGCCTTTCTGACTCAACTGCCTGCCTTTGTGTAACAGAGCAGGGAGACCTCCAGCCAGCTCTGTTTTCACCCCTGCTCACAACCTGGTCTTTGAGATTCCCCTAACTTCTTGTCTTTTCTGGAGTCTTCTAGCCTGAATTAATTTGCTTCTTAATGCCTTACCTCTGTGCAGGCTCTGATGTTTCGGCTTCATCTGGTCTGTTAAGTCAGTCAGGTTTGCCCATCTGCTTTCTATTCTTCAAAATTCCATCAGCTTCTTTCAACAGCTGATCTCTTTTTCTATTCTCTTTGAACTTATGGGTTTATATCCTTTTTTATTCCTTTAATGCCCTTTTAGCAAACTTTGAGGAAGGAGTCAAATTAAAGGCATGTGTTCAATCTGAAATCTCATCTCAGGTTCCTCCTATTTTATTATTGTGTCCCCTACCCTGCTCCCCTGTAACAGAGAACAAACCTGACTCCATATTGAAGCTATTCCTTTAGTCCCAGCTCTGTGCGTTGTTGCCTGAACTTAGTCGTGTTGGCGCTGCATCTTTGTAAAAGAACGTTGCCTGTTGTTGCTCATTTGCTAAGTCGTGTCTGACTCTGCAGCTCCATGGACTGCAGCATGCCAGGCTCCTCTATCCTCCACTGTCTTCCAGGAGTTTGCTCAAAATTCATGTCCGTTGAGTCCATGATGCTAAGAGAATGTTGCCTGTAGCCAGAAATTTATAGGAGAGCTCATTCTCAAGATCCTAACATTTAAAGGTGTAACAATTTCCTTTCATAGATAAGAAGTTGCAGAACAGACAATAACATTTGTCTTGTTGGAAGTTTATAGCAACATTGTGACCAAGACCTTACATGGACAGCTGCAAGAACAAAGGATTCTGCCCTAAGATGTTAGCAAGAACCAGTCACAGCAACTCCCCTGCCCTTTTTAGTATAAAAGGAGCTCTGTGATTGCAGTCATCAAATTAAAAGAAGCTTGCTCCTTGGAAGGAAAGTTATGACCAACCTAGACAGCATATTAAAAAGCAGAGACATTACTTTGCCAACAAAAGTCGGTCTAGTCAAGGAAATGGCAACCCACTCCAGTACTCTTGCCTGGAAAATCCCAGGGATGGGAGAGCCTGGTGGGCTGCCATCTATGGGGTCGCACAGAGTCGGACATGACTGAAGCGACTTAGCAGCAGCAGCAGCAGTCAAGGCTATGGTTTTCCCAGTAGTTGTGTATGGATGTGAGAGTTGGACTATAAAGAAAGCTTACTGCCAAATAATTGGTGCTTTTGAACTGTGGTATTGGAGAAGACTCTTGAGAGTCCCTTGGGCTGCAAGGAGATCCAACCAGTCCATCCTAAAGGAAATCAATCCTGGGTGTTCATTGGAGAGACTGATGCTGAAGCTGAAACTCCAATACTTTGGCCACCTGATGCAGAGAGCTGACTCATTTGAAACGACCCTGATGCTGGGAAAGATCTTGAGGGCAGGAGGAGATGGGGACAACAGAGGATGAGATGGTTGGATGGCATCACCGACACAATGGACATAGGTTTGGGTGGACTCCGGGAGTTGGTCATGGACAGGGAGGCCTGGCATGCTGCAGTTCATGGGGTTGCAAAGAGTCAGACACGACTTAGCAACCGAAGAACAACAACAAGATGATTTTTGGGATGCTAGCCTACCATTTTCTCTGTCAGCCGGCTTTCTGAATAAAATCGCTGTTCCTCACCCCAAAACGTTGTCTCTCTTGTCTTGGCTTCTTATGTGGTGAGAAGCATGAGATTGGACTGGGTGACATCTCTGAGTGTACCTGCTCGCCAATGAATGCAATTGCAACTCAAGTATTTAAACCCAAGTATATTTGGAACAATGTATAAGATGCATGTGTTCTACAATTTTACAATACAGTCATGGGATGCTCATTCTGTCTTCAGCCTCCCTGGCTTGGCTACATTGTAGTTTAATCCTTCTGATTGCTGCCAGGAGCTTACTTTTAGCTCTTTGTTGCCACATGATAGAATCCAAGGAACATTTTGACACATACACCAGAAGATTTCTTTTTGATACATACTCAGGAGTAGAGAACTGGGACATAGGGTTTCTGCATGTTGAATTTATTAAATACCGTTGTATTCTCTCCTAAATGGCTATGACAATGAGAACTTCTCAGAGCCCACCTGAAAGAGGGTATGAAGGCAGTGCTCCTCTAACTTATAAGGACCTCTCTCCGAGGAAAGCATCTTGAGTTGCCAGCATCACTGGGAGATGCTGATGTAGATTGGGGGGACTGGGGGAGCAGTACACTGTTTGGGGAGATAGGGAGAGATTAGTAGCTGTAAGCTCAGTTCACTTTTAATCTTAACAGAGTTACTCTATATATCTATCACTGCATAGTGGATGTTTATTTGCCAGATAACCCAATAATTTCTTTTTCTGTTATCTAAGAAAAAACAAGATGTTCTTCCTAACAGTGTTGTTTTTTTTTTTTCCCTTTTGGTAGCAGTCAAGACTGACCTCAGAATTTTTTCCCAGGACCATGGGCATCTGAGAGTCAGTGGTCAAACTGTGACAAACTGTGAGTATTCCAGTAAAACATAGGCATCTGCTCGTGAATGCCTGGTGAGAAGACCCAGTCCATTGTTCCAGTCTGACGTACAGATAACCCCTAGTCGTACAAAGAAGAGAAGTGATTTTAAAATGTTAATATTTAAAATAATAATTAGATATCAAAGGTTAAATGACTTTGAAAACAAAAGCAATACTAATCCAAAGTAGGACTATACTATCACTATTATAACTATTACATCAGCCTGGAATTAAAATATACCTCTGTGTAGACAGGACCAGTCTAAGCTCACCGAGGCCTCACAAAGTGCCTGCCTCAGAGGAGAAAATTGAAAACAATTAAGGTACTTTTATTTCAAAGGCCTTCTAGTGAAAGATTTGGGGTTAATATGAAAGGTATAGAGATGTCATAAACATATCTCTGAGAAAAACTCCCCCTAAACCTCCTACAAATACAGTACAGAGAGTCAGGCGAGGACAGCTCGCTGGGGTTAAGGAAGTGGAAGGACCCTCCTAGAATATCTGTCCATCCCTCTTACCTGGGAGCAGGATGTGCCCCTCCTTCTGGCAGCCAGATTCTGCCATGTGACCTGAAGCCCTGGCTATAGTTAATTGGATTGAATTGGACCCAGACCCAAGCTGAGCCAACTACATTCTCTCTTTCTGGAAATCTGATGGCAACCCACTCCAGTATCCTTGCCTGGAAAATCTCATGACAGAGGGGCCTGGAGGGCTGCAGTCCATGGGGTCACAAAGAGTCGGGCACGACTGAGCGACTAACACTAACTAACACTAGGCCCCAGACCCAAGCTGAGCCAATTAGATTCTCTCTCTGGAAATCTGATACTGAGTTATGAGAAACTAGGTGGTCTGGTTTGGAGGCTCTCACTCACATTGGTTTTCTGCCCCCTGGGGACAATGACAATATCTGGAGACATTCTGATGTCACAGCTGGGGTCGGGGGAGAGGGTGGGTGTTGCCAGCATCAAGGGCATAGAGGCCAGGGATGCAGCTAAACATGCTCCAGTGCCCAGAACCACCCCCAACACAAAGAATCAGCTGTCTACAGTCAGACAGCTGATAACTGTGTGGCAGAGAACTCTTGCTGCCATGACCCCTGAACAGGCAGCAGGTAACTGAGGAGACTGGGGCTACCAGCCAGCATCTCTCTTGCACATCCCAGGGGAGAGGAGACCCACCGGGATAGGACAGCAGAGAGGCTGGACAGAGAGCAGCTGAGCTTAGAGACAGCCTTCCAGTTACTGATTCCTGCTCCTTCCAGACCCCTGACTACATTTTTGCCCCTTTGTCCTTCTAACATATTCTCCTTTAAAAAAAAAAAAAAAANCAAATGTGCTGGCATATTGAGTGTAGCACTTTTACAGCATCATCTTTCAGGATTTGAAACAGCTCAACTGGAATTCCATCACCTCCACTAGCTTTGTTCGTAGTGATGCTTTCTAAGGCCCACTTGACTTTAATGGCTAACTGTCATTACTTCATCCCACGAGGTTTCTACAATTAGATGCTAGAGTGAGTCTTTCTGAAGGGCAATGGTGTCTAGAACATGCCTTCCCTGTGCTTGTGAGTCTTTTGAGAACCAGGACACCTGGCTTATCTGCTCTGCCACCACACCTGAGCCCCACCCTGAGCCCCACCCAGTTCCACCAACTCCCAGTCACTGTACCTGAAGCAGCTCCATAGGGCTGCTACTGATTACACTTGCTAATGAGCTCTATTTTGCATATTATTTTGTTATCTCCATGCCCATCATCAGTCTTGGGACTGACTTTTACTTCTCTATCTACAGGAATTCAATAATAATTGTGATCTAGGTTAAATCACTGAAATGGTCTTTGAAACTGTTTCTTCCTGGAACCTGTATTTTTCTTTATGTTTTAGGAAAGCTGTGAATACATTCATTTATCCACATATACAGTTTCTTAGGAGTCATTGATCCCTGTGGAAATCTGATGGTGGATTCTCTTTCTGGAAAAATGGACATGAGCACTATATTTTACATACAAATGTGAGGGTTCACGGACCACTGAGAGGCCTTCATACTTACCCCCTCAGATCACAAGACCTGCATTATATATTTATTTAGTGCCTGCTATGGGCTTCCTTCTCCAGGGTTCTTGCCTGGCAAATCCCATGGATGGAGTAGCCTAGAAGGCTGCAGTCCACGGGGTCGCTAGGAGTTAGACACGACTGAGCGACTTTACTTTCACTTTTCACTTTCATGCATTGGAGAAGGAAATGGTAAGCCACCCCAGTGTTCTTGCCTGGAGAATCCCAGGGATGGCGGAGCCTGGTGGGCTGCCGTCTCCAGGGTCGCACAGAGTCGGACATGACTGAAGCGAGTTACAACAACAAAATGGGCTTCCCTTGTGGCTCAGCTGGTAAAGAATCTACCTGCAATGTGAGAGACCTGGGTTCAAATCCTGGGTTGGGAAGATCCCCTGGAGAAGGGAAAGGCTACCCACTCCAGTATTCTGGCCTGGAGAATTCCATGGATTATACAGTCCATGGGGTCACAAAGAGTCGGACACGACTGAGCGACTTCCACTATGATACCATCCATGAGGTTGCAAAGAGTTGGACACGACTGAGCGACTAACACATACATGCACGCATGCACACACACACACACACACACACACACTCAGATGTAAGGAATGAAAGGATGAAAAGAGAGAGTTGTACTCTTGAGAGGAACACAGGGTGGACCATAGAGCAGTAAACACCCATCTATGACCAGGTGACAAGTGCCAAGAGAAAGCGATAACACCATGGTAGCTCAGGATAGAGGAGTTTAACCTGGAGGAGCATTAAGAAAAGATTCCTGGAGCAGGTGACATCCGCACTGAGGATCCCAACAAGCAAGGTCAAGTAGGAGGAGAAGGGAGGAACATTCCAGAGAGAGGGGATGTCTGGATGTGTGTCCAGAAGGGAAAAAGCCTGACAAGCTCACAAAACACCGAAGTGTTTAGAGCAGCTCTGATGCCTATCTCTTGGCTCCGGGCTGTATGTCTGTTTTTCTCTGTGTTGCCAAAGGCTGAGTCAGCTGATCACACCAACCAGATCCCTGTGCCAGCTCACTTCTGGTGCTTCTGGGGAGGTGCTGCCGGGGGAAGACTGGAGGCAAGAGGAGGGAGGAGCCATGTTCCCTGCCCTTAGAGCATCTCTGGTTGCAAGGAGGGCAGCAGCAGCACCAGTGAGTGGAAAGGACTCCTGGGCTCCTGGGGCAGAGGTGGCAAAGTGGCTCTGGAGTGGCCATAATCAGTAACTGTGGCGGGTCAGCCAGACGGCCGGGCCATCGTGAGCCAGGCTCAGGTGACATGTTCCCCTCCTGCTCCAGCCTAGAGCTCCAGGTGCTTCCTCACCTCTGGGTAACCTTTTTTTGCCCCTTCAGTCTGTATAAGTTTTGAAACTAGTTCCCTATATTTAACTACCTCTGTTCAAAATACCTAGAGCAACTCTGTTTTTGTGACTGGAAACTGATCTATACAGCCATGGGTCAGAAGAGATGGTGGAGGAGGGCTGGGGTGATGACTTGGTTGACCAGGTACTGAGGACCAAGTTATTTCAGGCTTCTCTTAGGAAGTGACCGGGCATTTGAACTTTATGCTAAGAGCCATGGAGAGCTGTGAAAGATTTTAAAGTTATGGTTGACTCAGTCACTTTCTATGAGGATCACTTGTATTATAACATAGAAACCACTGAACCGAAGGAAGCTTTTGCAGTTATCTGGGAGAGAATCTGATGGTGGCTGGTACTAGAGTAGTGGCCCTGAGAATAAAGAGAAGGGACTGGAAGGCTTTGTTTTTTCTGAAATTTTATTTGGGGGGCTTCCCTGGTGGCTTGGTGGTAAAGAATGTGCCTGCCAAAGTAGGAGACAGGGGTTTGATCCCTGATGTGGGAAGATCTCACAGGCCATGGAGAAACTAGGCCCACACACCGTAACTCTTGAGCCTGTGCTCTAGAGCCAACATGTCGCAACTGCTGAAGCCTGTGTGCCCTAGAGCCTGTGCTCTGCAACAAGAGAAGCTGCTGCAACGAGAAGTCTGTGGACTACAGCTAGAGAGGAGCCCCTGCCTGCCACAACTAGAGTAAAGCCCGTGCAGCAAGGAAGACCCAGCGCAGCTAAAATAAATAAATTACTTTAAACAATTATTTGGCTGTGCTGGGTCTCAGTTGCCAAGGGCAGGTTCTTGGTTACAGCACATGAGATCTGGCTCCCTGATCAGGGATTGAACCCAGGCCCTCTGCAGTGGGAGGACAGAGTCTTAACCACTAAGCCACCAGGGAAGTTCCTGGAAGGCTCTTTATGAGGTGGAATGGCCAGAACATAATGGGGCCTTGTGCCAACTAAAGGTGGCTGCAGATTCACTGACACTTACAGCTGGGTTCTAGCTGCTCCTCTTGAGTTTTGGGGTCCTCCGTAATGGCTGTGACCAAAGAATTCAGCAGAAGAAACACGGTGGCAGCTTCCAGGTCCAGATCTTATGAGGCCGGCAGCTTCTACTTTTAAATTTCTAGCTTCTTAGAATTTCTACTCTTGGAATGCAGCTGACATACTTTGAGACATGCAAGCCAAATGGAGAAGTCACACATACGATGCTCCTCTGGTTGACAGCTCCAGTTAAGCCCCCAGCCAGCAGCTGGCGTCAACAGTCAACACATGTACCATCATGGATGTCCAGGACACTCGAGCCTTCAGATGACCCCAGCCCCAGGCCCAAACAACTCCCACACGTCTGAGCCCATTCAACCCACAGAACCATAAGAGAGAACAGTATCAATACATTGCTGCTTTAAGCCACTAGGTTTATTTGTTTTATAGCCACTGAATTTTAGGGTTGTTACACAGCCAAAGAAAATAGGAGTAGATGTGGAAGGAGAGAAAGAAGACAGAATGAGAATAAAATCTAGAATTCTGGCTTGGGGCCAAGGTGGAGGCATCAGTGCTGAGACGGAGACCAGGGACTGATGAACAGTTTGGGGGTGGGGGTGGGGGAGTAAAGGATATCTCATATACTAGAAAATATGTATTTTAGGGAATTCTTTTTTTCTAGACCCTGACATATTTTGTCGTCACCATTAGCCATCCAGACTTCAAACAGATTTATATTTTATTGATCCCTACCTTTAAGACCCTCCAAAACATGAACTTCAGTATCTTCTACTGCAAGAAAAGTTGTGCTTCTCAAAAGTCTCAAAAGGAACTTGTACCTATTTCATCACACTTAGTCTTTGTAGATGTAGGGATTGACTTCCAAGTCTCTTTATTCATTCACCAAATATTTACCTATCACCTGCCAGGGACTTACCAGTATTCTCTTGTGCATGAGACAGATAACCTCCCCATTCTCATGGAGTTTACATTCTGAGCTACAGACAGACAAAAAACAAGAAAATGGTCACCAATTTGATTTTTAAAAAGGAATGAAAGAAATAAGTAGGGTGACAATAGAGAATAAAAGTTGAGGGGAACCTGCTTTAAATAAAGTGGCGAGGGAAGATTTTTAAGCTGAAACTTAAGGAAGTGGAAAGAATTAGCCGTGGGAAGAGGTGCAGGAGGGGGAAGCCAGGGTCAGTAGCCGCAGGACTGCCAAGGGTGCAAGGCCCTCGGGTGGTTAAAAGCTACCCCAGGTTCTAGGAACTGAAAGACAAGTGTGTTTGGAGTGAAGTGAGCCTGAAGTACAAGATGCAGTGGGGTAGAGGTGAGAGGCAGATTAAAGGATACCTTTTAGACCGATTCAAGATTTGCATTTTATTCTATGTACAAAAGACAGGTAGAAGCATGGACATGCTCTGATTCATGTCTTAAGAAGATAAAGGTCAGAATATCCAGGAGCGGGAAAAGTGAGTGAGAAACTGTTGTGGTTTTGGACAGAACCTGGACTAAGGTTCACTCTATAATTTTCTTTTCTTTGGACTCTTGTCTCTTCCTTTGCGAAGTGCAGGCAGGGGCTTGGAGAAACAGATGATGAAAATGTTTCTGTTTCTTGGAGAAACAGAACCAGAAATCAACAAACAATAATTCCCAAGCACCAAGTATAAATAAGACTCTCTCTCGACTCCTCTTGCTTTGGGTAAAGATTTGAAAACACTTTCAAGGTTGATGGTATTTTCCACTCCTCTCCACCAACCTGCTTCCCCCAACCTAAGGTTTCCTGCCATCAGGAACTGCCAACTGTGGTCTCTGAGACACTGAACCGATTAGTGGCTTTTAAGCTACTTCACCATTAGTATTTGTTGTCTCCCAAATTCCTTGGCAGCTGGATTAGGTGGGGTGGAATCTGAATGGACTCAGTTTGTTGAAGGTTAGCATTTTTTTCTTCTTTTTGTCTTCTGCAGGGCCACAGGACTTATCTGCCAACAAAACTAAAGTGTAAGGGATCAGATTGAGGAACCTTATTAGCCTTAAATACTGTTTCCTTTTCCAACATCTTTGAGTCTTTCAGTAACTCCAAGTGAATATCGATACACTTTCCTTCACATAAGGAATGGCAACATGTCAGCAGATGTGTGTAAAATCTTCTTCAATATGCAGAGGCTGATGGCAATATGGGAAAAAGGTTCTAGGGGGGGCTTCCCTGGTGGCTCAGAGGATAAAGCATCTGCCTGCAATGCAGGAAACCAGGGTTCGATCCCAGGGTTGGGAAGATGCCCTGGAGAAGGAAATGGCAACCCACTCCAGTATTCTCACCTGGAGAAGGCCATGGACAGAGGAAGCTGGCGGGCTACAGTCCATGGGGTTGCAGAGTCAGACACAACTGAGCAACTTCACTTTCTTTCTTTTTTTTTTTAAATGAGTTATTATTTTTAATTTTTTATTTTATTTATTTATTTATTTTGAACTGAATATAGACCGATGATTCGTTTTTTAATGAGTCAGTATTTTTGGTCAGTTCAAAACCATGGTGGCAGTGGTGGTTTAGTCGCTCATATATATGGCACTGCATTACTTAGCAACAGCAGGACTTTCTTAAGGCATCACCTGTTTAGCAAGTCAGTTAACATGGTTATACAATCTGTTCAATAGTCTAGTAACTTTGCACTTGGTTTTTGTCTACTTGTAAAAATTCATTTTGGAGATGAATTTAAGCAAACTCTAGGAGATAGTGGAAGACACAGGAGCCTGGAGTGCTGCAGTCCCTGGGGTCACAAAGAGACCTAGGAAACTTAGCCACTGAACAACAGAAATTCATTTAGCCACTAATGTATACAAATCCAGTTAAGACTGATGTACATTGAAAGAGTTTTCTTCNATTTTGGAGATGAATTTAAGCAAACTCTAGGAGATAGTGGAAGACACAGGAGCCTGGAGTGCTGCAGTCCCTGGGGTCACAAAGAGACCTAGGAAACTTAGCCACTGAACAACAGAAATTCATTTAGCCACTAATGTATACAAATCCAGTTAAGACTGATGTACATTGAAAGAGTTTTCTTCTCCCCTCCACCCAAAAGGCCCACTGTCTTATATAATAAGCTAAGTCGCTTCAGTCGTGTCCGACTGTATGTGAACCCCATAGACAGCAGCCCATCAGGCTCCCCCATCCCTGGGGTTCTCCAGGCAAGAACACTGGAGTGGGTTGCCATTTCCTTCTCCAATGCAAGAAAGTGAAGAGTGAANGGTTATAACTGAATGCTCTTCTTTCATGTCAAAGACTCTAGTTGTTTTAAATTTGCCAGAAATCGACTAATTAGTATGTGATGACAATATCTTATTTTCATTATTTGTGTCTGTGTTTCCTAACTTACAATCTGCTTTGGTCCTGTTTCTTTCCTGCATAACGGCAGTAACCTTCAATCTCTTCCTAAGGATGGGGATATTTTGGTCTGTAAAATAATAAACTCGAAGTCCCTCACACAGTTGATGTGTTATTTCTTTGTGTTATAAAGCACTTAATTTCTCAACATATTTTACTAGAGCTTTCCAAGTACTGCATCTAACCATATCTTTGTAGTTTTATCTACCAATTTTTCACCCTCATCCATCTATCCGTCTGCTGATCTATCCATGCATCCAGCCAGCCAGCCAGGAATCCTTTGGTTCTCAAACTAGCATAGGGAGCTGATTACCTAGAGTTAGTCACCCTGTTAATTTTTTTTTAATATGAAGTAGTTTTACTCCATTGTTGGAGTATTTTACTCCATCGTTGGATATAAGGACAATCTTATTCATATAAAGTATGTAAATCATTAAATCAGAAGCATTTATTATTAGTAAAAAAGNGCCAGCCAGCCAGGAATCCTTTGGTTCTCAAACTAGCATAGGGAGCTGATTACCTAGAGTTAGTCACCCTGTTAATTTTTTTTTAATATGAAGTAGTTTTACTCCATTGTTGGAGTATTTTACTCCATCGTTGGATATAAGGACAATCTTATTCATATAAAGTATGTAAATCATTAAATCAGAAGCATTTATTATTAGTAAAAAAGCAAGCACTGGGATTTAGTTTGGCTTTTTGAGTTTTTTTATTTCATATTTTTTGTTTGCTACTTATTGCTATTAGAAAATTGACAAAAGTACAAAAGAAAAGATGAAGAAAATGATTTTCCACAAATGACCTCTAATAGCCAAAGCAATCTTGANAATCGACTAATTAGTATGTGATGACAATATCTTATTTTCATTATTTGTGTCTGTGTTTCCTAACTTACAGTCTGCTTTGGTCCTGTTTCTTTCCTGCATAACTGCAGTAACCTTCGATCTCTTCCTAAGGATGGGGATATTTTGGTCTGTAAAATAATAAACTCGAAGTCCCTCACAGAGTTGATGTGTTATTTCTTTGTGTTATAAAGCACTTAATTTCTCAACATATTTTACTAGAGCTTTTCAAGTACTGCATCTAGCCATATCTTTGTAGTTTTATCTACCAATTTTTCACCCTCATCCATCTATCCGTCTGCTGATCTATCCATGCATCCATCCAGCCAGCCAGGAATCCTTTGGTTCTCAAACTAGCATAGGTAGCTGATTACCTAGAGTTAGTCACCCTGTTAATTTTTTTTTAATATGAAGTAGTTTTACTCCATCGTTGGATATAAGGACAATCTTATTCATATAAAGTATGCTAAATCATTAAATCAGAAGCATTTATTATTAGCAAAAAAGCAAGCACTGGGATTTAGTTTGGCTTTTTGAGTTTTTTGTTTCATTTTTTTTGTTTGCTACTTATTGCTATTAGAAAATTGAAAAAAGTACAAAAGAAAAGATGAAGAAAATGATTTTCCACAAATGACCTCTAATAGCCAAAGCAATCTTGAGAAAGAAAAACGGAGCTGGAGGACTTCAAACTATAGTATAAAGTTATAGTAATCAAGACAGTATGGTACTGGTACAAAGACAGACTTATGGATCAATGGAATAGGACAGAAAGTCCAGAAATAAACTCCTGCATCTGTGGTCAGTTAATCAATGACAAAGGAGGCTGGAATGGAAAAAAGAGAGTCTCTTTAATAAATGGTGCTGGGAAGACTAGACAGTATATCTAAAAGAATGAAATTAGAACATTCTCTAATGCCATATACAAAAATAGGCTCAAAATGAATTGAAGATTTAAAGGTAAAATTTTAGAAGAAAACATAGACAGAATGCTCTTTGACATAAATGGCAGCAATATCTTTTTGGATGCAATTCCCAGAGTAATGAAAATAAAAACAAAAATAAACAAATGGAAACGAGTGGAACTTACTCAAAAGCTTTTGTACAGCAAATGAAACTGTAAAAAAAATACACAGAAGAAAGCCGACACCCAAAATGGGAGAAAATATTTGCAAACAATGCAGCCAACAAGGGCTTTATCTCCAAAATGTACAAACAGTTCATTCAGCTGAAAGTCAAAAAAAAGCTAACAACCCAATCAAAAAATGGGCAGAAGATGTAAATGGACATTTATCCAAAGAAGACATATAGATGACCAAAAGATATATGAAAAGATGATCAACATCATTAATTATTAGAAAAATACAAATCAAAACTACAATTAAGAATTACCTCACACCAGTCAGAATAGCCATCATCAAAAAGTCTACAGACAATAATGCTGGAAAGAGTGTGGAAAAAAGGGAGTCCTTCTACACATTGATGGGAATGTAAATTGGTACAGCTATTATGGAGAACAGCAAGGAGTTTCCTTAAAAAACTAAAATAGAGCTACCACATGATCCGGAAGAAGCCATAATTTGAAAAGACACACGCACTCCTCTGTCCATAACAGCACTACTTACAATAGCCAGGCCGTAGAGGCAACCTAAATGTCTACTGACGTGACTGGATAAAGATGTGGTACCTATTTACAACGGAATATATGTTGTTATCCTTTAGTTGCTAAGTCGTGTCCGACTCTTTTGAGACCCCACTGACTATAGCTTGTCAGGCTCCTCTGTCCACAGGATTTCCCAGACAAGAATACTGGAGTGGGTTGCCATTTCCTTCTCCAGGGGAATCTTCCTGACCCAGGGATAAAACCCCATCTCCTGCATTGGCAGGCAGATTCCTTACCACTGAGCTACCAGGGAAGCCCCACAGAATTACTTAGCTATAAAAAAGAATGAAATAATGGCATTTGCGTCAACATGGATAGACCTAGAAATTACCATACTATGTGAAAAAAGTCAAACCAAGAAAGGCAGACATTATATGTGGGATCTAAAAAATGATACAAGTGAACTGATTTACAGACTTAGAAAACAAACTTATGGTTATCAAAGGGAAAAGGTGGGGTGAGGGGAGGGATAAATTAAGAAGTTGGGGTATAACATATATACACTACTATATATTAAAAAAAAAAGATCCTAAAAGATGATGCTGTGAAAGTACGGCACTCAATATGCCAGCAAAATTTGAAAACTCAGCAGTGGCCACAGGACTGGAAAAGGTCAGTTTTCATTCCAATCCCAAAGAAAGGCAATGCCAAAGAACATTCAAACTACCGCACAATTGCACTCATCTCACACACTAGCAAAGTAATGCTCAAAATTCTCCAAGCCAGGCTTTAATAGTATGTGAATCGAGAACTTCCTGATATTCAAGCTGGATTTAGAAAAGGCAGAGGAACCAGAGATCAAATTGCCAACATCCTTTGAATCACAGAAAAAGCAAGAGTTCCAGAAACTTCTGCTTTATTGATTATTCCAAAGCCTTTGACTGTGTAGATCACAACAGACTGTGGACAGTTTTTCAAGAGATGGGACTACCAGATGCCCTTAACTGCCTCCTGAAAAATCTGTATGCAGGTCAAGAAGCAACAGTTAGAACTGGACATGGAACAATAGACTGGTTCAAAACTGGGAAAGAAGTACATCAAGGCTGTGTATTGTCACCCTGCTTATTTAACTTATATGCAGAGTACATTATGTGAAATGTTGGACTGGATGAAGCACAAGCTGAAATCAAGATTGCCGGGCGAAATATCAATAACCTCAGATATGCAAACGACACCACTCTTATGGCAGAAAGTGAAGAGGAACTAAAGAGCCTCTTGATGAAAGTGAAAGAGGAGAATGAAAAAGCTGGCTTAAAACTTAACATTCAAAAAATGAAGATCATGGTATCCGGTCCCATCACTTCATGGCAAATAGATGGCAAAACAATGAAAACAGTGACAGACTATTTCCTTAGGCTCCAAAATCACTGCAGATGGTGACTGCAGCCATGAAATTAAAAGAAACTTGTTCCTTGGAAGAAATTTATGACCAACTTAGACAGCATATTAAAAAGCAGAGACATTACTTTGCCGAAAAAGGTCCATGTAGTGAAAACTATGGTTTTTCCATTAGTCATATATGAATGTGAGACTTGGACCAAAATGAAAGCCTTGCGCCGAAGAATTGATGCTTCTGAACTGTGGTGTTGGAGAAGATTCTTGAGAGTCCCTTGGACTGCAAGGAGATCCAACAAGTCCATCCTGAAGGAAATCAGTCCTGAATATTCATTGGAAGGACTGATGCTGAGGCTGAAGCTCCAATACTTTGGCCACCTGATGCGAAGAACCGACTCACTGGAAAAGACCCTGATGCTGGGAAAGACTGAAGGCAGGAGGAGAAGGGGACGACAGAGGATGAGATGGTTGGATGGCATCACTGACTGCATGGACATGAGTTTGAGCAAGCTCTGGGAGTTGGTGATGGACAGGGAGGCCTGGTGTGCTGCAGTCCATGAGGTTGCAAAGATTTGGACACGAGAGAGCGACTGAACTGAACTGGTACATAAAACAAATAACCAGCAAGGAGCTCTTGCATGGCAGAAGACAATCTTTTAGACAGGCTTCAAAAAAATTTTGTTGTGTGCTTTATGGTTTTTACAGTGTTGTTTTTGTTTCTTCCGTACAACAATGTGTATCAGTCATAATTATACATGTATCCCCTTTCTTTAGAGCCTCCCTCCCCTCCCCCGATCCCACCCCTCTAGGTCATCACAGAGTGCCAGCCTGGGCTCCCCATGTTATAAAGCAGCCTCTCACCAGCCATCCACTTTACACATGATACTGTACATACACTGATACCACTTTCTCCATTCGTTTCACTCTCTCCCTCAGCCACTGTGTCACAAGTCCATTCTCTACATCAGCATCTCCATCCCTTCACTGCAAACAGGTCCATCAGTACCATTTTCTCGGTTGCATGTGCATCCATGCTACGTCGCTTCAGTCGTGTCTGACTCTCTACAACCCAACGGACTATAGCCGCCGGGCTCCTCTGTCCATGAGATACGCTAAGCAAGAATATTGGAGGGCATTGCCATGCTCCTCCAGGGGATCTTCCCGACCCAGTGATGGAACCCAGGTCTCCTGCATCTCCTGCATCGGCAGGTGGAGTCTTTAGCACTAGAACCATGTGGGAAGCCCCTAGATTCCATATATATGCTTTAATATATGATGTCCCGGAGAAGGGAATGGCAACCCACTCCAGTATTCTTGCCTGGAAAATTCTGTGGACAGAGGAGCCTGGCAGGCTGCAGTCCATGGTGTCGCAAAGAGTCGGACAGGACTAAGCAACTTTCACTCACTTACTCATGCATTGTTTTTCTCTGTCTTACTTCACTCTGCATAACAGGCTCTATCTGAAGAATAATATATATATATATATGTATGTATGTATATATATAGCTAAATCACTTTGCTGTATATCTGAAACTAACACAACACTGTAAATCAACTGTATTCCAATATAAAATAAAAATTAAAAAAGCTTCCAGGGCTTCCCTGGTGGTCCCGTGATTATGAACGCACCTTGCAATGCAGGGTATATTGGTTCCATCCCTGACCCAGGGAAACCCCACCTGCTGAGGAACAAGCAAACCCGTGTGCCACAACTGCTGAGCCTGCACTGGAAAGACCACAAGCTGTGGCTACTGCAGCCCACGCTCCTAGAGCCCGCACTCTGCAACAAGAAGCCAGCGCCGGAGCAGCCCACACACTGCAACTGGAGAGTGGCCCCTGCCTCTGCAACTAGGGAAAGTCCAGGCGCAACAAAGAAGACCCGGCACAGCCAAAAAAAATAATGGAAAATAAACAAATGAAAAAAAAACCCTTCCAGTTACAAAATACTTGAGTCATGGTCATGAGACGTACAGCTTGAGGAGTATAGTTAATAACTATGTAATGTCATTATATGGTGACAGATGGCTACTAGACTTATCATGGTGATCGTTCTGAAACGTGTAGAGAGATTGAATCACTATATTGGGCACCAGAAACTCACATAGTGTTGAGGTATATATTATACTTCATCAAATAAATAAGCTCGTAGAAACAGAAATCATATCTGTGACTACCAGAGAGTAGGAGGAGAAGGAATTGGATAAAGGCAGGGAAAAGGTGCAGACGTCCAGGTATAAATAAGTGCTATGGGTGTAATATACATCATCAGCGTAAGTAACACTGCTGTATCTGTATTTGAAAGTGATGAGTAAATCCTAAACGTTCTCATCATGAGGAAAGATATATTTTCTTTTTATTTGTATCTATATTAGATGATAGGTTTTCACTAAACTTCTTGTGATAATCATTTCATGGTGTGTATGGTGTCAAATCATTATGCTTAAACTTATTACAGGGCTTTATGTCAATTATATTTCAGTAAAACTGGAAGAGAAAAAGCTCCAAAGATATTTTTATCCAACAATAACATAAAATTTAGAATTCCCTATATGTTACTTTAGAAATAAAGGTTTGTTGCAGCAGATTGCCATTCTATAAACTACCTTGATTCTGTTTGTGGAGCACCAGGGTTTTCCGTGAAGTAGCGGAGCCTGTGTTGCTATGGTTTCTTTCTTTTTGGTTTGCCTTTCTGAAGCTTCTCTGTTTGCAGAATTCTTACTCATTGTTCAAGACTCAGTGGATCTGTCAACTTCTCT
The DNA here is from genome assembly GCA_006410615.1 of Neotragus moschatus. Lineage (NCBI taxonomy): Eukaryota > Metazoa > Chordata > Mammalia > Artiodactyla > Bovidae > Neotragus > Neotragus moschatus. Next base: position 88,590 of record SJYA01001831.1, read on the forward strand.
GTGAAGCTGTCTCTGACACGTATGGACCCAGTGAAGTACTCTTTCCTATGTATTTTCCATGTTATTTGGGGTATTTGTCTGTACTTTTTAATAATTCAAATTGAACATAATAATAAACACTGGGTTGGAAATATCCCCAGGAGGAGGGCATGGCAACCCACTCTGGTATTCTGACCTGGGAAATGCCCATGGATAGAGGAGCCTGGTGGGCTGCAGTCCATGGGTTCACAAAGAGTTGGACACGCCTGGGAGACTAAATGCATTATTATGTTTCTGTCTCCCTTACTAGGTTATATTTCATTCTACTTTATATCTAAGTGCTTGTGTACCACAAAGTGATGTTCAGTAATTGATGTTACATGAAAATTTTCTTTTGGCCAAGACATTTGTTCTTCAAGAAATTCATCCTTCTTACCTTATTCTGTAATACCTGGGTCACACGATCTTATGTGTACCCACTTAGCCATAACAGACTGGCTAAATGATCTGACTTCTTTCTTCGCTCTGGGAAATAGCTGCCTCTGCCAAAGAGCAAGTCAAGAGAAATTCGTTTATTGAGTGTGATGTGACGATGGCTATTTGAAAAGCTTGAAACTACCTTTTTAGTTTAAAAGGCTTGTGTCTGTCTCAAGTCTAGATTCGGACTAGTGTTTGGTTATCTCAGTGAGTAAGGATCAGAACTCAGAAATTTATAATCTTTCATTCTGACCTGAAAATTGCTGAGATGATTTGTCAGTAAACAATGCAGACCTTCTAGGATGAGAGAAGAGGCAGGAAGGCCACAGTTTGGAAGGGGTGCTCTGCTGCCAGCATGGCACTCAGGAAGGAGCCTTAGTTCAGGTCTGATGAAGAGCTTGAGAATGAAGGAAGCGCAAGGGCGTGAAAGCATCTTAGTACTGGCGGTTAACTCTGGTGTGGGAGAATGGGGGCTTTACACTGTTGGTGAGTACAGAAGTGTAAACTGGTACAGCCTTTCTAGAGTGTGGTTTTACAGTGCGTGTTCAACATTTTAAGGGTGTTTACATTTACTTTTCTTACAGATTATACTTCTAAGGATTTTTCTTAGTGGAATCATATGAGAAGAGTACCAAGATGTTTGTATAAATATACTTATTTGAAATCAGCCTAAAGGTCCAAAAATAGGGAACTGATTAAATATATTGACTCATCTACACAGGGGAATGTTACATTGGCATTTAAATAATGATGTAGGCTTATATTTACTAAAAAGGAAAGAGGTTCATGATATATTAAAAGAAAGCTGTCCAAGAAACCATAGGTGACTATGATTATTCTTTATAAAACATATATACTCGTGTATATATGGACCAAGCAACGGGGCTTCCCTAGTAGCTCAGATGTTAAAGCGTCTCCCTGCAATGCAGGAGACCTGGGTTTGATCCCTGGGTCGGGAAGATCCNGTTAGTTCTACAGTCTACTTTTCCTTTTTTCCCTCTTTGCTTACTTTGATGGGTAGACTGGGGACCATGGACATCCTCTGACCACTAATTTGCTGTATCTGGTTGACTTTGGGCTTGGCAATGAATTCATGAATCTTAGAAATTGTGTGCTTAGTCTTAGAAATAGTAATACATAATAAAACAAGGGCGGCTAGCTCCACAGCTGCTTGTGCTTCCCAGCGGTATTTTGTGTTTTTTTTTTCCTGCATGGTGATTTTCGTAAGGAGCTGTGAATCAAAAAAGACACTTTAGTGATCTCTAACCAGGTTATTCTCTGCATTATTTGTTTAAAATGTTGTTTTACATCCCAGATATACTTTTCCTCTTATCTCTATATTAAAATTTGTGACGTCAAAGAGTTCTTGTACCTGATTTTAAAAAATCTTGAATTGCCTTTTGTATTTGCTCCTTGAAAATCTTTCCCATTGCTGTTAGAGTTCTGTGAACAAAGGACATTTTGTCCACTGCAGTAGTGATCACAGGACCAATATATGCAGTTGTCTTATTTTTGAAAGGTATAAATACTGTGTAGGCAGTCTGTATTTTAAATCAGCCTCAAGTATACTGGTCAAGTAGGGTAGAAGTAAATCAGACATACATCAGCATTTTGAGGTCGTAGTGAGACATTGGTTGGAAAGACCACTAGGTAAACTTGGCGTTCACATGTCTGTGGCCATTGTGCTCGTTTATGGTCAATATAAAGGCAAACACACCTGTCTGTGAGTAGCTTCTTGTCATATGAGGGGTAGTATAATACGAGTTAATGTGAGAAAGTGCTTTTAAGAGAGTTCAGTTCTCTCTGAGTTCAATTCTCAGGGGGAATTCTGATACTGGAATCAAAAACTTTCATAAAGAAGGAGGTATTTAAGTTGGCTTTAAAACATAAGCAGGGTAGGGGAGGGGGTTTAGATGAAGGTAATCATAAGGTACAAACTTAAGTAAGTTATAAGATAATTAAGTACTAGGGATGTAATGTGTAACATGATAGAGACCACTGCTGTACATTATAAGTGAAAGCTGTTAGAGTAAATCTTTAAAGTATTTGAGAGGGTAACAACAGGCAGGAAGGCCAGGGGTCTCCAAACAGGAAATAGCCTACAAGTGTCAGACATTTTTCTCTCTCTTAAGAGGCAGGAGGAAACAAACTAGCGATATTTTTTCCCTTCTCTATACAAATTTGAAAGGTTTCTCTTAAAATTCTGTGTTGCCATGACACCTGGTTTCACCTGAAGTTAACCAATGCCTTTTTCTTATGGAAATGTTTATCTTAAGCTATACTACTGTACTATACATTTACCCCAAACTTTGTCTTATAGTCGGTTCCGCCTTTTGGCTCTGAACCCACTTGACAAACCAGTGTGTTATACTCAGATATTGTTCCTCTAATCTTTGTAAATGAAACTATTTGTGTGGTGATCTGCCCTTCTTCAAGATTCAAGTTAATCATTTTATGGCCCAGGATGAACCATTTGGTGCCAAGATTATCCCAAAATGCATCTTATGGGTGAGGGGCCTGGTGCCGATCTGAGTTTTAAGACATTCCTTTCTTTCATTAACAGACTGCTAGTGACTATATAACATCCAGCTGGAGACTAGCAGGGGGGCACTCTTTCTGCCCACTTCTGATGCCTATGGCAGAAGCTTTCTCTATCTCCTTTATACTTTAATAAAACTTTATTACACAAAAGCTCTGAGCGATCAAGCCTCGTCTCTGGCCCCGGATTGCATTCTTCTCTGGGGGCCAAGAATCCCAGCGTCGTGATTCAACAACAACCTTTCATATTCTAATCACAAAGAAACATTTTTTTCTATTTGATATCGCATCTACTTGAGGGGATGGATGTTCACTAAACCTACTGTGATATTCAAGATGTTTGTAATTCAGAGCATTATGCTTTACATCTTTACAGTGCTATGAATCAGATCAATACTGGAAAAAATTAAAAAATAATGCTGGTAAGCTTTGAACGCAAGGAATGATTTTTCTAGTTAGAGCAGTGTAAGTCAGTATTAGAAGAGAACCTATGTTTAGGGGATGAGGGATTTGGGAAGAAGGCATGTCACCAAGGATGTTGAAGACAGTAGGCTCAGAAGTTTGAATTTCATCTTCTAACCAGTAAGAGAGGATTTGAGCAGGAATGATATAATTAGAACCAAACTTCAAGATAAATTGACTTGACAAACATTTGAAGAAACATTCTGTTGAACACTGGCATTCATTTTTATGTTATTGCTGTAAGGTACATACCACTGAGATGAACTGATTTTACGTTTTCTAGTTAGTATATTTTTCTTGTATTTCTAGACAAGTAGCTTTCAAAAGGCACTTTTCTTTAATATGAGTTGTTAGGTACCTTGTTTTCTGGATCACATTTTTGTGTGCTTTTAGTTTCTGGGGTTTCTTTTTTTCCCTTTAATTATACCAGGAATTTAAAATGCAAGAGAATTTAAAGTGTTCATGGAGCTTAGTTCGGTCACTTGGAAGCTGTATCAAAATATTATGTGTTCTGGCTCTATTCTCTTCAAGCCTAGGTTGCCCTTAAGTAGGAAGCGGCTGGGGTCGGGGGTTGGGTGCAGTATAACTAATTGATCCTTCCTGACCATCACCACACCCACACATCTACAGAGACTAGAATTTTGCTGCAGCTGAACTTTAACCATTTTGTTTAATCTGGTTACTTCTTTATGTAGGACAGCATGAAGATGCCATTACCATAAAGAACTTGGATCCTGGGCCTGAGCCCAGTTTGGATGAATGACCCTGCTTGAGATTACTGAGTGCATCTCATTAGTGCGTGCCTGCGTCATTCATTCACTTAAGCATGTTAAGTACCTGACATGCTCTCAGCCCTAAAAGTAAAAGATAAGTAAGGCATAATAGCAAAAAATAAATAAACCGAGAAAACAAAAACTTGGATCCTGAAGATGGTTTTTAGTTCTGGTTATTTTGGATGAGTCTCTATATATTCTCCTGGCTCGATCCTCGAGTGGGGAAGATCCCCTGGAGAAGAAAGGCTACCCACTCCAGTATTCTGGCCTGGAGAATTTCATGGACTGTGTAGTTCACGGGGTCGCAAAGAGTTGGACACGACTGAGCAACTTTCATGTTCACTTTTCAGGTCACCTTTGAGTGAGTTTGAAATTAAATGTGGAGCATTTTAGTTTTAAAACTGTTGGTTAACATCCATTCATATGTTTCCTGATAAACGTTATCAGTGTTCTTGACATAGATGTTGAATGGTCCTGGTTTTCTAGTGTGAAGAAAGGAAATTCATTTGGCCTAGTTTCTCTGACTTTGTACTTTGCTTGTTATTCTGTATTCACCAGGTAGTAGTAGTGAATTTTAATTTTGAATTGTTAATTTGGGAGGATATTAAAATTGGGATCATTAATATATATCCTATACTCAGATATGAGTCATGTTTTATCAATGAGTTAATGACTTCATGTTGTAAAATTTGAAGTATTACATTAGTGCTACTATGTATTCTCTTGGCAGTGTAAAGCAATCTTTTATTGACTGTTTAGTAGAGTCAGTGAACTTGCAAGTTTATTGATTAGCTTTTATCATGTTTCCTCCAGGGTTCTTTAAAGGTAATTAGTATCAGCTTTTTGGACTGCGGAATCTTTATATTATTGGGTCCTTTATTAGGCCTCAGTCTCCAGAGGTTGTTTTAGAGCCGTGGTCCAGGGAGTGGGTCATGGTTACTTGCAGTGGAGTGTGAAAAGTTATATATAGAAGCTCTGCAACACTCAAAAGTTGCTGCTCTGATTTTGCTTCCGAAAGTTGAACCTTGGTTTTCCTCTGTTGATGCCTGTTTCTGAGATTGTAAATATTACATCTACTTTTCATGTAATATGTTGAATCATGTGTTAGTGCTTCTTTTGATTTTTAAGCAAGGGATTTGCTTTGGATAATACTAGAGTTAAATTTTACGGTTAAAATACCTTCAGTTCTGTTTATCAAGACCTCAGTTAAGAAAGTTAAAAGTCAATCTGTGGATGAAGATTTCTGCAGTACATGTAGCCAATAAAGCGTTTAAAAATATCTAGAGTATATAAGGAATTTTTAGATAACAGTAAAAAGAAAGGCCATTTTAAAAATGAGCAAATAATATGAATAGACACTTAATACAAGTGTTGGGCAAGATATGAAACAACAGGAACTTTGATATGTTGTTTACACAAGTATGAATTGGTAGAACCATTTTGAAAAACTTCTTGGCAGTATTTTTACTCTCCTTGACACATATCCAACAAGTGCATGCATAAGAAAGACACAGTGAGAATGTTGATAGAGCATTATTTGTAACCTCCCCAAACTGGAAACTATCCCAGTGTCCAGCAGTAGTAGCATGGACGAGTAAGTTGCGGCAAAACTGTAAGGAGTAGTCGTTCGTAGATTCCTGTGACTTTGTTACCGTAGTGTGGTCCATGCTGCAACGCCTGAGAACTTACTAGAGATACAGAAGGTTAGGCCTCATCTGAGATACATGAATTCAACATCTATAGTCTAACGTGATCCCTGGGTGTTTAATAACAAAAGCACTGCTTTCCTCGGGATTCCTGAAATTGATCCTGGAGCAGCAGTATTAGCCTTACCTGGGAGCTGGTGAGAAATGCAGATTGTCATGCTCCATGATGACCTGCTGGCTCAGAAGCTCTGCGGGGGTGGGGGGCCTTGCAGTCTTTTAACAAGTGTCAGGGTGATGTGGGTGCAAAGTGAACTTTTAGAATCTGCTTCAAATTTACATTTCTAACAGATTCACGGGTTTTGACCAAGTCAGGAGCATGCTGTGAGATCCCCTGCTTGTGGTGTTATGCAAACCTGTGTAAGTCCACAAAGTCAGATTGTAGGTTGTCAGGCCCTGTGGTTTTCGACACAACTACAGTGCTGTTGTGGTACACTGAAAGCAACCGGTATGTAAAGGAATGGCCATGGATGTAAGGGAGGCTTCACTTACAAATACAGCCTGCAGGCTGGATTTGGCTCCTGTACTTGGGGACCCCTGCTGTATAGTAAGAGTAAGAAAATTTAGACTGTAAGTAAATCATGGATGTTGACTAAAAGATGTATACTACAAGATTCCATTTATTCAGAGTTCAGAAACTCTGGAAAAACAAATCTTTGCTCTGAAAAGTCATGAGCGTGGCTGAGGCTGAGAAGTGATTGTGGCTAGAGGTGGCCTACTGGGGTACTCAAAATGTGTTGTTTCTTGATCCAAATATAAAAAGATGCACCATCCTGGAGTAAAATTTGAACTTGATAGTAATTAATTTAAAATATTTAAAAATATTAAAATGAATAGTACATTATGGAGGAAAATTTGAAATGTGTATGAATTTTTTAAGATAAAGATTTCAGAGTCAGGCTTCTAGGGGGAAGAGATTGTTCCATGTGTCTGGAGTCTTGGATAAATTTGAGATGCACTAGGATTTATAAAGTTACGGGGGATTACCTTTGTCCTTAAAAAAAAAAAAAAAGCTATTATCACCTAAACTCTGGTATAGTGGTTTTGAGTGAATATGTATCCCATCTCTGTTTCTTCTCATTAATCCATTAATTGGATTCTTTCTTAACCTCTCTCCCACCATGTTGATTTGATATGTCTCAGTATACTCATGCTTTATTTACCTTTTTTTCTGAGAGTGATTGTTTAATCAATTGGATGGTTCCTGGATGCTTCATTAGGGCTCTAGTTTTCAAACTCTTGGTCTCGGGATCTACTTACTCTTAAAAATTGAGGACCCTGATGAGCTTTTGTTTGTAAGAATATCTCTCAGTATTTATCCTATTAGAAGTCAGTGCTGAGGAGTTTAAAATTTTTTGTTAATTCACTTAAAGATAACAAAGATAAACTCATATGTTAATGTGAAAAACAATATTTTGAAGTATAACTGTTTTCCTAAAACAAAAAGATGCCTTACCTGCTTCGGTGTTCAGTCTTTCATGGTTTTTGTCTTAGCTAAAGTATATGAAGAAAATTTGGCCTCCCTGGTGGCTCAGTGGTAAAGAATCTGCTGGCAATTCAGGTAGACACAGGTTTAGTCCCTGGGTCAGGAAGATCCCCTGGAGGAGGGCATGGCAACCCACTCCAATATTCTTGCCTGGAGAATCCCATGGACAGAGAAGCCTGGCGGGCTACAGTCCATGGGGTCACAAAGAGTCTGACTCAACAGAAATGACTTAAGCGTTCACACACATGAACAAAATCAGGCTTTAGACAGATGTGTAGTTGGAAGGAGGAGGAGTATTTTAATAGCCTTTCAGATTGTTGTGGCCATGCTTTGATTTATACCAAAACACAAGTGGCAAGTTTTTTTAAAGATTAATTTGCAATATGAAATTTGAAACTACATCAGTGGACACTGTATACTCTATTAGATTAAAATACATTAATCTAGCTCGAACTTTGGAATCCACTTTTAGCCCACTGTATGATTTTGTAACATCATTGGTCACTTGGAAAGTACTAGTTTACTAAGTTGCAGATCTTCTGAATTGTTGACACATTTCATTATGCAATATCAAAAACTCATATTTGTTAATGTCACTGACCCTGAAGAAGGGCATGGCAACCCACTCCAGTATTCTTGCCTGGAGAATCGCATGGACAGAGAGGCCTTGTGGGCTACAGTCCGTGGGGTTGCAGAGTCAGGCATGGCTGAAGCGACGTCATTGATGTTGTCTGAAAGGATCTGACGTGCCTGTGGTATGGATATAAGTTCCTAAAATTCAAATTTTCAATAAAGATTTTTGACTTTTGTTATTGGCAGCAAACACTATCAGTTAATTTTCCTTGACATTCATTTTTGTGAAAATGTCTGCCCAGTACTTAAGTCTGAGTAATCATAGTTTGTCAGTCAGTTATTTGTCCAAGTAAAAATGATAATCTATGAAAAACATAGCTAGTTTAGCTTATAAATCAGTCACCCAAAAGGCTTTCTTAGACCCAGCATTGCTTTATATATACTTCCCATTTCGCTACACAGGATATTTGAAAGATGGGTGTTTGAGGGTGTTGTTTAACAGAGGTGACTTTTTATGCTTCATCAAGGACAGTTTTAAGTGAAACAGACCTTGTTTTTTAAAACTATGAGTGCCTTGTGGTGAAGAATATAATGACTAGTTTAGTTGGAGCCACTGCCTTCATTTTATCCACCATTGCTCTTGCAAATGTGACATGGTGGGAAAAAATGAATAATGTCTTAGTGTTGTTAAGAAAATAGTTTTAACCTTGGGACCCAGAGGAGTCCACTGACCACACTTTGAACTCTGGTTGTTTTAGGGGTTTGTCCTTAAAGTTACATCATACATTGCCTGTACAAAAAGCATTAATTACTGAAAGAATGTTTAATGACAGGCTTATTAAAAAAATTATGTTTGAAACATGCTATAGCACTTTTCCTTCCTTTGAAGATGTTTATCCTTTCCCTGTAGGAATGTATCCTGTCAGGTATAATGTCAGTGAATGGGAAGAAAGTTCTTCACATGGATAGAAACCCGTATTACGGAGGAGAGAGTGCATCTATAACACCGCTGGAAGATGTAAGTAGTGGAGTGAATGAAGGTGCCTTTCATGCTTTGAGTCTTTTCCTTGTGAGTCTCTACTTTTTATGGATGGTTTCAGTTCTGTTTTTTAAATAGATTATCTGTAGCATCATAATTTTTGGGAGCTCCTCATTTGGGGCTTGTAGAAGAAATGTTCAGTAGTCACCTCTGTCGCCATTCAGAGCAGGTACCTGTTGTCTCTTGGAGGTAATAGAGTATAGACTGGATGGGGTGCTTGGGGGCCACACCAGTGCTGATCACAGCCACTCAAAGATTTTATCCCTGTTTTTTCAGATGGCAAATAGTTTCTGTGGGCTTTCAATCACAGAGACGGGCTGAGAGAACCCAGGTTATATGACTCCAAAGCTTAGTGCCCTTTTATGTTATTGAAGTATAGTTGATTTACAGTGTTGTAGTAAGTTATGCTGTATAGCAGAGTGATTCAGTTATACATATGTATATATCCATGTGCACACATTCTTTTTCTTATTTTCTTTATTTTTTGGCTGATCCCATGTTGTTGCAAATTTCATTAAATTTCAGCTGAGATATTTAAAATCCTAAAAGATGATGCTGTTAAAATGCCAGCAATTTGGAAAACTTAGCAGTGGCCGCGGGACTGGAAAAGGTCAGTTTTCATTCCAGTCCCAATGAAAGGCAGTGCCAAAGAATATTCAAACTACTGTATAATTGCCCTCATTTCACATGCTAGCAAGGTAATGCTCAAAATCCTTCAAGCTATGCTTTAATAGTATGAGAATCAAGAACTTCCAGATGTACAAGCTGGATTTAGAAAAGGCAGAGAAACCAGAGATCAAATTTCTATGATCAATTGATCATAGAAAAAGCAAGAGAATTCCAGAAAAATGTCTATTTCTGCTTCCTTGACTATGTTAAAACTTTTGACTGTGTGGATCGCAACAAACTATGGAAAATTCTTAGAGATGGGAATACCAGACGACTTTACCTGGCTCCTGAGAAACCTGTATGCAGAACAAGAAACAACAGTTAGAACTGGACACAGAACAACACTCCAAATTGGGAAAGGAGTACATCAAGTCTGTATGTTATCACCCGCTTCATTTAACTTATGTGCAGAGTACATCATGCAAAATGCTGGGCTAGATGAAGCACAAGCTAGAATCAAGATTGCTGGGAGAAATATCAATAACCTTAGATACGAAAATGACATCAGTTTGATGGCAGAAAGCAAAGAGGCCCTAAAGAACCTCTTGATGAAGGTGAAAGAGGAGAATGAAAAAGCTGACTTAATACTCAGCATGCAGAAATGGCAGTCATAGCATTTGGTCCTAACTTCATGGCGAATAGATGGGGAAAAAGTGGAAATAATGACAGATTTTATTTTCTTGAGCTCCAAAATCACTGGGGACGGTGACTGCAGCCACAAAATTAAGATGCTTGCTCCTTGGAAGAAAAGCTATGATGAACCTAGACAGCATATTAAAATCAGAGCCATCACTTTGCCGATAAAGGACCCTATCTATAGTCAAAGCTATAGTTTTTCCAGTAGTCATTTATGGATGTGAGAGTTGGATCGTAAAGAAGGCTGAGTGCCAAAGAATTGATGCTTTTTGAATTGTGATGCTAAAGAGTCCTTTGGACAGCAGGGAGATCAAACCAGTAATCCTAAAGGAAATCAACTCTGGAAGAACTGATGCTGAAGCTGAAGCTCCAGTACTTTGGCCACCTGATGAAGAGCTGACTTGTTGGAAAAGACCCTGATGCTGGAAAAGATTGAGGGCAAGAGCAGAAGCGGGTGGCAGAATATGAGATGGTTCAGTAGCATCCCTGACTCATTAGACATGAGTTTGAGCAAACTCTGGGAGATAGTGAAGAACAGGGAAGCCTGGCTTACTGCTGTTCATAGGGTTGCAAAGGGTCAGATATGACTTAATGACTAAACAGTTAACAACCTTTTTTATGGCTGCATAATCGTCCATCACGTATATGTAAAGCATCTTCTTTATCCTTTCCTCTGTCGATGGACATTTGTTTCCATGTCCTGGCTATTGTAAATGGTATAAGAAACTTTGGGGTGAATGTATCCTTTCTAACCACGCTTTTCTGTGCTTCAATAGTTTGAGAATCTAGAACTTCACATGTACAAGCTGGATTTAGAAAAGGCAGGAATGGGATTGCTGAACCTTATGGTAGTTATTTTTAGTTTTTTAAGGAACTTCCATGTGGCCTTACCAATTTACATTCTCACCAGCACTGTAGGAGGAATCCCTTTTCTCCACACCCTGTCCAGCATTTATTGTTTGAAGACTTACTGATAATGGCATTCTGACCATTGTGAGATGATACCTCGTGTAGTTTTGATTTGCATTTCTCTGGTTGTTGAACATCCTATCATGTGCATTTTGGCCATCTGTATGTCTTTGGAGAAATGTGTGTTCATATCCTCTGTCCATTTTTTGACTGAGTTGTCCTGTTTTGTAAAATATGTGAGAACTTGGGTTGCCTGCCCTGCCACCCTCACTTGGGGTTTTATTGAATGAATATATACAAACTTTGTTTATTTTTTTTCCACTGTAGCAATAGGATTCATGAGTTTGAGTGAATATTAAATTTTAAGTTGCAAGCTGCTTTTTGTCTAGAGTCTCAAACTAGTCTCAAACTAGTTTGCAACTAGTTTGCAGAACTAGTACTTCAATAACAGTTTCTTCTGCATTCTTGCTAGTAAAGAGCAGACACACCACCTCTGCAATATTTATTTTACCATTTATTAGTTCAGTAATGTATTTAATTTATGGGTGTGTTAGAATATTGCTAAGTGGCCTGATTAAAAATGAAATGCCCTTGTTGTCCTTTACCTCATGTTGGTGGTATTTTGCTATATCTGAATCACTTCATCAAAAATAGTTGCATAGTGAAAGTTAAATTTTGTCACATTATGGGTGTTTTTATTTTTGTTTTTGTTTTAGTTATACAAAAGATTTAAGATACCCGGAGCTCCACCAGCATCCATGGGCAGAGGAAGAGACTGGAATGTTGACTTAATCCCCAAGTTCCTTATGGCAAATGGTAAAGAATTCCAGCTTAATTTTGTGACAGGACATTGACTCCGATTTGAAAGTAGAAAGTAGCTATTAACTCTTAAGAGTATTATTCCGGGTAGGTGGAAGTGGATTTTGTTGAATGGAACAGTATGGTGAGTGATAGGGTCCGTTAAAAGCTTCAAGGGTCAGTATGTTAAGAATGGAGGGAGGAGGCACTGATTTATCAGAAATTCATTTTGGAGAAACAAAATTATGCTCTGGCATCATACATGTCAAAATTGTGTTTGTAACAGACTTTGATCTAGATACTTGGCGACAATCTTAGATAACTAGGCCTTCAGAAACATCCATTTTAATATTTTTCTAGTTTGTAGGGTTTCACTGTTATTTTCTTATTTTGATTGTTGATATTTTTAATTAGAGCAGCTAAGTATCTATAAATTGCTGTGATTTTAGCATCTTTTTCTAAGAGGTTGAAAAACTAAATTGTAGTGTATGTCCCATGAAAATGTTTGTGCCACCCTTTCCCCCTTGGAATTTGTGTTCTATAGTTTGTTTCAGTGGAAAGATCTTATTTGAATTTAATATTGGATTTAAATAATTGAATATTCTTGAGGTTAATTGTAAATACAAAAAGTTTATTACTTAATTAAAATTAGAAAACACAGATAAACAGAAAGGAAATAAAATTTGCATAACCAAAATCTTATCATCTTGAAACATGGTTAATATTTTGGTGTAGAATCCACCAGTTTCCCTCCCCCCTCTCCCAGTTAACATCTTTTTCAATCATTATACAGTGAAT
>SJYA01001831.1:101558-153473 GCA_006410615.1 Neotragus moschatus
ACCCACTCAACATCTTTTTCAATCATTATAAAGCAAATGTTAGGGAGGGAGGGAGGGAGGGAGGGAAGTGGGATGGGGGGGGCTTGGAAGAGATAAGTCTCATGTCCACTCCAGGAAGTATAGCGTGGGGATTCAGGCAGGGCTCTTTAAGACATTTCCTTTATATTGCTAAATTTTGCTTTCGCCATTAAACTGTGATTGCTGCTTCCCCAATACCTTTACCATGCCCAGACATGATTCATTTTAGTTTGTGAATTTTGTTGTACTAAAAGATGGAATAGTGGATTTTTAATATATGTCTGCATACGGAGGGTGAGATGATTTCCAGAGTTCATTGGCTTTCATGCCCTTTATTGCTTTCTGCTTTGCACATTTTTCTATAGACATTTCTGTGTTTTTCTTTAATTAATGTAAAATAGCTCATTATAAAGGCTGTTAAATGCCCTTTTAAAGTATGTTGAAAGTATCTTTGGAAAAGGCAATGGCAACCCACCCCAGTACTCTTGTCTGGAAAATCCCATGGATGGAGGAGGAGCCTGGTAGGCTGCAGTCCATGGGGTCAGGAAGAGTCTGATATGATTGAGCGGCTTCACTTTCACTTTTCACTTTCATGCTTTGGAGAAGGAAATGGCAACCCACTCCAGTGTTCTTGCCTGGAGAATCCCAGGGACGGGGGAGCCTGGTGGGCTGCCGTCTATGGGGTCACATGTAGTCGGACATGACTGACATGACTTAGCAGAAGCAGCAGAAAGTATCTTTTCCAGTTTGTCATTGGCCTTACATATAATTATTGTGTTTTATTTCTGTACAAAAGCTTTTAGTTTTCATGCAGTCATTGGTTGATCATTCTGTTACTGGTTTTGATTTGAAAGGCTGTCTTTAAAATTTCAAATTCTGATAGCTACTTCTAATGGTATTATGGTTTCTTGTTTCCACTGTATAAGTTCATCTGTTTTACCAAATGAATAAATTTATTTTATTACCCCATTGTTTGAGAAGTAGGGATAGAAATTTGTTTTCAAATTGACTGATCAGTTGTCCCTCAGCATCATATATCTTTTCTACTCTGATTAGGAAACTTTCATCATATATTAAATTCTTACATGTGAGTCTCTGTTTTATACTGGTTTAGGGACTAATTAATTTACAGTATATTGAAACATCTGACTGCATAAAGGTCTCCTCATTATTCTTTTTTATTCTCAAAAAAATTTTTTCTGATGGCTATAGTTTTTCCAGTAGTAGAAGGATTGGTAGTAGTAGTAGTAGAGGGATTGGGGGCAGGAGAAGAAGGGGACAACAGAGGATAAGATGGCTGGATGGCATCACTGACTCGATGGGCGTGAGTCTGAGTGAACTCCGACTTGTCTTTATATGTTTATTTTTTCAAATGAGTTTTAAAATAATTTTGTTTGGTTTCTCAAAGTTTACTACTTCTAGTATACTAAAATTTCTTTTGGTTTATCCTAGATTTTTCTTGATCCAAAACTAGTGTTCATTTTAATAAATATAAACTGACTTAGAAACTGAAAAACACAAATTCCTGGAAAACTTTGCCTGAGTTGCCTCTCTCTAATATGCAGTAGGAACCTTAAAGAAACCCAGACCTATTTGTAATAGTACTGTAATTCTAAACCTCGTACTTCTAATAATTATTATATAATTTTTACAAAAACAAGTTGGTAAAGTTATTCACCTTGAAGTTGTAACATTTGAAAAAAAGGCTAAATTTGCCAAACAATAGGTCTGCATTCTGATTGTCCTACTAGAAATCGGACTTTTGTAGGAGCTAATGGATGATGCGAAGAAAAAATTGGAAAGCCGTTAGTATCAGTAAACTACTTTTCTGTTAACTTTTGAACGTAGTAAGATGTAAATAACAGTTTGAATTATGTGACTCCTGCAGGTCAGCTGGTTAAGATGCTGCTTTTTACGGAAGTCACTCGCTATCTGGATTTCAAAGTGACTGAAGGGAGCTTTGTTTATAAGGGAGGAAAGATCTACAAGGTTCCTTCTACTGAAGCAGAAGCCCTGGCATCTAGTAAGTAATTTGATATTCACAGAATATTAAAACTTTACAGTGGAAAGGAATCTTAGGGATNCAGGTCAGCTGGTTAAGATGCTGCTTTTTACGGAAGTCACTCGCTATCTGGATTTCAAAGTGACTGAAGGGAGCTTTGTTTATAAGGGAGGAAAGATCTACAAGGTTCCTTCTACTGAAGCAGAAGCCCTGGCATCTAGTAAGTAATTTCATATTCACAGAATATTAAAACTTCACAGTGGAAAGGAATCTTAGGGATAAAATTCAAAGTCTCCTGCATTGGCCATGCCCCCACTCACCCAGTCAGCATAGTCATTGGGTGTCTGTTATGTGCCAGACGTTATTCTCAGCAGTTGACAGTATGTCCATAAACAAGATATTCAAAAGTGCCTCCCCCTCTGAAGCCTGGAGAGCTTTTATCTTGGAGCCTGTTGCTGGTGAAGCTGGGCCTTCTTGGTTTAGCGTCTCTCTTCAGATGAATAATTCATACGCGTTGCTGTCTCGCAGAGTGTTTCCCGTGTGTTAGGCTCTGTGGGAGATGCTTCACATTCTTACTTATTTGCAAAGCCTTCATGAGGTAGGGTTTCCAGTTTATAGGTGAGAAACCTCAGGCCTGAAATGACATAAGAAGTGAGAGGCAGAAAGGCATGGGGACCCTGGTGGGCTGCTGCAGAGCCCGTGAGCTGATCGCCGTCTGCGCTGCCTGCTGGTGCCTCTGTCCTGCCTGCTGTCCTGGGGCCATGTCCGGTCCCTGGTACTGTGCCCATTCTCCAGCATCTCTGTTCCTAGGAGATCCCAATGAGGATGGAGTGATTTTATTTCTTGCCCCAAATCGCTTCCTCTACTGGCTCTTGAAAGGCTCCTAGTTAACATCTTTTGTTTTGAGTCTTATTAAATAGCAAACACCCCTAAGACAAGACCTTCCTTCCTTTTAAGGTGATTTTGTTGCCATGAGGAATGAGCAGTTTGAGGAAGGGTCAGTGTGTATAACTGAAGGGCAGATACATTTTCCAAGTGCTCTAGGAGTTCAGAGGAGGGAAAGGTTTGCTTTTGGAGAACAGGAAAAGTGCCAGTTAGTTCTCCAGGAAGTTTTTTGGCAGTTCCTCTAACACCATTTATGTACTTCTTACTATTAGGGGAGGAAATATTGGGCCTAAAGTGTTGAAAGACACTGTAGCTAGAAAGCAGAAACTAACAGTAAGGGTAGGGGCTGGGCTGGGCTTGACAGGTGGTGAGGAAGGAGCTGCTCCTGCTTGAGTGGCCGGAGTCCTCGCTATGAGCCTGGGTTAGAAGTCAGTCTTGTCAGTGATGCGCATCTGATGTAAATAAAGTGTCCTCATAGAAATCAGAGTCCAGGAGTTTGAAAATTCTTTTAAACACTGTTTGTTTTACAGTTTTTTTATTTAAAAGTTTTACGCTCTCTTGAGCTCTTAACCTATATTAATAGCTTCAACCACCTCCTTAATTTAAAAAAAGTTGAAGGATTTAACCTTTTGAGTTTTATTTTTCCCTTTTGATTTAATATTTTCAAATACGTAAAAGTTACATGACTTGAAAGTCAAAGTTATATTAAAAGATATATTTAAAGATATATTTAGAGTCTTGTTCTTACCTTTGCCATTCCATTCTTTCCACTTTGTTAGGTGGTCATTTTACTTATTTCTGATTTATCCTCATGTTTATTTTTACAAAAATAAGCAAATCTATTTAATCTATATATTTTAAGGTTAGATTTATTGAGGTTTAACGTACAAGTAGGATTTACCAGTTTTAACATACATTATTATGAATTTTTGCTAAATTGCTGCCTTATTGTCAACTGTCTGTATTGATGGGTAGGATTTTGAAGGTGGAATGAGAAACAGGACAGTTCAAGGCAGAATGAATAAACAGGATAGGAAATGTGTAGAGGGTGGGACGTTCAAGAGAAAGATAAACCCATTGTTTTATACTTTAATAATAGCTAACATTATGTACAGGCACTTGTGCACAATTATTTGTGTGTATTGTCTAAGCTGATTTTACATAGCCTTTCACGACAGCCCTCTGAGGTGTGCTATTCTTGGCATATACATGAGGGAACACTGAGGTATACAGATATGAAAGAACCCATGAATCCCATAGCTCATGACTAGTGAGAACTAGTTTGAAGCCACATTTGTCTGACTCAAGAACCCCACACTTAACCACTGAACTATGTAGTATGTAAATATATAGCTTCTCAGATATTTTAACAGCTGCTACTCAGCCTCTAATTCTTTTTTTCATCTGTGTTGCACTCCCTGGACTGTACGACCCCATGGACTGTAGCACGCCAGACTCTTCTGTCCATGGAATTCTCCAGGCCAGAATGCTGGAGTAGGTAGCCATGCCCTTCTCCAGGGGATCTTCTTGATCCAAGGATTGAACCTAGATCTCCCACATTGCAGGCAGATTCTTTACCATCTGAGACACCAGGGAAGTCCATGTAGTATGTAAATATATAGTTTCTCAGCTATTTTAACGACTGGCACACACCCTCGAATTTGTTTTTTCCTCTGTGCTGTCCATTTCCAGTGCCTGTGGTTGTTTCTCATAATATGTTGTCTAGGTCTCTTGGCCACTTTTCTTTGAAAATTCTGACTTGCCAAGATTACAGTATATGTGATAGAATTGAGCCAGACCAGACCTGATGCTTCAGATGTTGTATGCCGACTCAGTTTCAGTGGAACTTTTACTTTCTTTGGCCAATATATTTCTATTAACATAGCCTAAGTGGAGCTAATGGAGGACGAGGAGTCTCGCATGCTGTAGGCCATGGGGTTGCAGAGTCGGGCAGGACTGAGCGACTGAACAACAACAAGAAGCCTAAGTTTTTGTTGGGTTTTTGAGGAACTGTATACAGTGTTAGTTCTTGTAGTAGGTCATGATGCCAACTAAAACCTCAAGGTTCCAGTAAGTGTTTGTTCATTGGCCGCATGTTATTTCAGTCAAGTAAACGAGAAAGATATTTGGCCTCTAGAGTAATGTTGAACACAGATACTTAGAAAAGTTTGAGACATTTTCCTGAATAGCTTTGAAATGTGCCCAGCAAAACCTTGTGTCCTCAGTTGAATCTAGCTTGCTTGTTCTCACTCTTCTTCTGTGAGGCATCGGTTTGTCGGGGGCACCTTTGACAGCACAGAGCCGAGTGACCGGGGGCTCCTGGTGGCAGGAGGTTTGCCTGCTGCGGGGCCAGCTGCAGCCTGTGGTGAGGCTGTTGAGGTCCACCACTGGAATGCTGCATCGCGGGCCGTGTCTGCTTTTCCTGTGACATTCATTCTTCATTTTTTAATTCTCTTGTCAAATCTTATATTTGTTAATTGGAATGCCTTTTCCTTTTCTCTTACTGAAACTGCTGTAGATTTTGTAGCTTTTGTCTTGACATAGGTGTCTGTTTTGGTAAATAAATCTCAATGTGCAAGTGCATGAAAGAAGGTAAAGCCATTTGAAATGATGTGAAGGCGCAACTCAGTGGACTGATTGTGAAAAAGAGTTTTTGTGGTCCCTTTATCATATAATTTGAGTATTTTCCTTATATATTGTATGTCCAGTATATGAATGTCAACTTCTTTTATATTCACTCCCATTGGACATTAATTAGGTGGAGTGGATATTTATTGGGCACTTGTTATACAGCAGGTACCCATCTAAGAAGGTCTGGGGTAGGGAGGGTGCAGTAGAGGAGAAAAAAGTAAACAGAAGTGCTTTTCCTGTTTGTGCTTCCATTAGTGGCAGGCTGGCTGTGCATGAAAGGAAAAGCATTTCAGCTGGTGATATAATCAGACATAAAAGCGTATCAGATGGTGGTGGAGCTGAAAGGAGAGGGTGTGGGCGGGGCTGCTGTTTTAAATAGGGTGACCAGCGAAGGCGTCATCATATAGAAGTCTGTTATAAAAATTACATTGTAGTAAATAGTACATGAATCTTGTATGACCTTTGCAGAGCCTCAGGTCTCTCAGATGTTGGTTATCACACCGGGATTTGGTTCTGACAGAAGGACTGGAGGAGCAGCTTAGAGAGGCTCCTGTCAGGCTCAAGTCCTGGAGGAGGCGGAGAGGAATCAAGAGGAAAGAAGAGAAAAGAAAAGAATGGTGAATTGAAGGAAACAGTAGATTTTCATTTTTATTTTAAAAGATGCTATGTGGTAACTCCACAGTTAGCTATTGGTAAGAGCTCTAGAGGTTCCAGCAGACTTGTCCACCAGAGTGACTCCTGAGTTGTAAGTGCGTTGGCGTGGTGACTTGTGTTTTCTTTGGCTCTCACACCCTCCCCTGACGGCTATACTAGTGACTTAAGTAGCATAATAGAATATTTCTTTTTAGCCTTATGCTTTTTACTGTGTATGCATTCTGTCCATTTTTTTTTAATTTAAAAGCTAAGTTACATAAGTACTGATTAAACAGGTTAAATGTCAGGTGTCATGAATCGTCTCATGATCATTTTAATTTTCAGTTTTGTTGATTTNAGAAGAAGGGGACAACAGAGGATAAGATGGCTGGATGGCATCACTGACTCGATGGGCGTGAGTCTGAGTGAACTCCGACTTGTCTTTATATGTTTATTTTTTCAAATGAGTTTTAAAATAATTTTGTTTGGTTTCTCAAAGTTTACTACTTCTAGTATACTAAAATTTCTTTTGGTTTATCCTAGATTTTTCTTGATCCAAAACTAGTGTTCATTTTAATAAATATAAACTGACTTAGAAACTGAAAAACACAAATTCCTGGAAAACTTTGCCTGAGTTGCCTCTCTCTAATATGCAGTAGGAACCTTAAAGAAACCCAGACCTATTTGTAATAGTACTGTAATTCTAAACCTCGTACTTCTAATAATTATTATATAATTTTTACAAAAACAAGTTGGTAAAGTTATTCACCTTGAAGTTGTAACATTTGAAAAAAAGGCTAAATTTGCCAAACAATAGGTCTGCATTCTGATTGTCCTATTAGAAATGGGACTTTTGTAGGAGCTAATGGATGATGCGAAGAAAAAATTGGAAAGCCGTTAGTATCAGTAAACTACTTTTCTGTTAACTTTTGAACGTAGTAAGATGTAAATAACAGTTTGAATTATGTGACTCCTGCAGGTCAGCTGGTTAAGATGCTGCTTTTTACGGAAGTCACTCGCTATCTGGATTTCAAAGTGACTGAAGGGAGCTTTGTTTATAAGGGAGGAAAGATCTACAAGGTTCCTTCTACTGAAGCAGAAGCCCTGGCATCTAGTAAGTAATTTCATATTCACAGAATATTAAAACTTCACAGTGGAAAGGAATCTTAGGGATAAAATTCAAAGTCTCCTGCATTGGCCATGCCCCCACTCACCCAGTCAGCATAGTCATTGGGTGTCTGTTATGTGCCAGACGTTATTCTCAGCAGTTGACAGTATGTCCATAAACAAGATATTCAAAAGTGCCTCCCCCTCTGAAGCCTGGAGAGCTTTTATCTTGGAGCCTGTTGCTGGTGAAGCTGGGCCTTCTTGGTTTAGCGTCTCTCTTCAGATGAATAATTCATACGCGTTGCTGTCTCGCAGAGTGTTTCCCGTGTGTTAGGCTCTGTGGGAGATGCTTCACATTCTTACTTATTTGCAAAGCCTTCATGAGGTAGGGTTTCCAGTTTATAGGTGAGAAACCTCAGGCCTGAAATGACATAAGAAGTAAGAGGCAGAAAGGCACGGGGACCCTGGTGGGCTGCTGCAGAGCCCGTGAGCTGATCGCCGTCTGCGCTGCCTGCTGGTGCCTCTGTCCTGCCTGCTGTCCTGGGGCCATGTCCGGTCCCTGGTACTGTGCCCATTCTCCAGCATCTCTGTTCCTAGGAGATCCCAATGAGGATGGAGTGATTTTATTTCTTGCCCCAAATTGCTTCCTCTACTGGCTCTTGAAAGGCTCCTAGTTAACATCTTGTGTTTTGAGTTTTATTAAATAGCAAACACCCCTAAGAAAAGACCTTCCTTCCTTTTAAGGTGATTTTGTTGCCATGAGGAATGAGCAGTTTGAGGAAGGGTCAGTGTGTATAACTGAAGGGCAGATACATTTTCCAAGTGCTCTAGGAGTTCAGAGGAGGGAAAGGTTTGCTTTTGGAGAACAGGAAAAGTGCCAGTTAGTTCTCCAGGAAGTTTTTTGGCAGTTCCTCTAACACCATTTATGTACTTCTTACTATTAGGGGAGGAAATATTGGGCCTAAAGTGTTGAAAGACACTGTAGCTAGAAAGCAGAAACTAACAGTAAGGGTAGGGGCTGGGCTGGGCTTGACAGGTGGTGAGGAAGGAGCTGCTCCTGCTTGAGTGGCCGGAGTCCTCGCTATGAGCCTGGGTTAGAAGTCAGTCTTGTCAGTGATGCGCATCTGATGTAAATAAAGTGTCCTCATAGAAATCAGAGTCCAGGAGTTTGAAAATTCTTTTAAACACTGTTTGTGGTACAGTTTTTTTATTTAAAAGTTTTACGCTCTCTTGAGCTCTTAACCTATATTAATAGCTTCAACCACCTCCTTAATTTAAAAAAAGTTGAAGGATTTAACCTTTTGAGTTTTATTTTTCCCTTTTGATTTAATATTTTCAAATACGTAAAAGTTACATGACTTGAAAGTCAAAGTTATATTAAAAGATATATTTAAAGATATATTTAGAGTCTTGTTCTTACCTTTGCCATTCCATTCTTTCCACTTTGTTAGGTGGTCATTTTACTTATTTCTGATTTATCCTCATGTTTATTTTTACAAAAATAAGCAAATCTATTTAATCTATATATTTTAAGGTTAGATTTATTGAGGTTTAACGTACAAGTAGGATTTACCAGTTTTAACATACATTATTATGAATTTTTGCTAAATTGCTGCCTTATTGTCAACTGTCTGTATTGATGGGTAGGATTTTGAAGGTGGAATGAGAAACAGGACAGTTCAAGGCAGAATGAATAAACAGGATAGGAAATGTGTAGAGGGTGGGACGTTCAAGAGAAAGATAAACCCATTGTTTTATACTTTAATAATAGCTAACATTATGTACAGGCACTTGTGCACAATTATTTGTGTGTATTGTCTAAGCTGATTTTACATAGCCTTTCACGACAGCCCTCTGAGGTGTGCTATTCTTGGCATATACATGAGGGAACACTGAGGTATACAGATATGAAAGAACCCATGAATCCCATAGCTCATGACTAGTGAGAACTAGTTTGAAGCCACATTTGTCTGACTCAAGAACCCCACACTTAACCACTGAACTATGTAGTATGTAAATATATAGCTTCTCAGATATTTTAACAGCTGCTACTCAGCCTCTAATTCTTTTTTTCATCTGTGTTGCACTCCCTGGACTGTACGACCCCATGGACTGTAGCACGCCAGACTCTTCTGTCCATGGAATTCTCCAGGCCAGAATGCTGGAGTAGGTAGCCATGCCCTTCTCCAGGGGATCTTCTTGATCCAAGGATTGAACCTAGATCTCCCACATTGCAGGCAGATTCTTTACCATCTGAGACACCAGGGAAGTCCATGTAGTATGTAAATATATAGTTTCTCAGCTATTTTAACGACTGGCACACACCCTCGAATTTGTTTTTTCCTCTGTGCTGTCCATTTCCAGTGCCTGTGGTTGTTTCTCATAATATGTTGTCTAGGTCTCTTGGCCACTTTTCTTTGAAAATTCTGACTTGCCAAGATTACAGTATATGTGATAGAATTGAGCCAGACCAGACCTGATGCTTCAGATGTTGTATGCTGACTCAGTTTCAGTGGAACTTTTACTTTCTTTGGCCAATATATTTCTATTAACATAGCCTAAGTGGAGCTAATGGAGGACGAGGAGTCTCGCATGCTGTAGGCCATGGGGTTGCAGAGTCGGGCAGGACTGAGCGACTGAACAACAACAAGAAGCCTAAGTTTTTGTTGGGTTTTTGAGGAACTGTATACAGTGTTAGTTCTTGTAGTAGGTCATGATGCCAACTAAAACCTCAAGGTTCCAGTAAGTGTTTGTTCATTGGCCACATGTTATTTCAGTCAAGTAAACGAGAAAGATATTTGGCCTCTAGAGTAATGTTGAACACAGATACTTAGAAAAGTTTGAGACATTTTCCTGAATAGCTTTGAAATGTGCCCAGCAAAACCTTGTGTCCTCAGTTGAATCTAGCTTGCTTGTTCTCACTCTTCTTCTGTGAGGCATCGGTTTGTCGGGGGCACCTTTGACAGCACAGAGCCGAGTGACCGGGGGCTCCTGGTGGCAGGAGGTTTGCCTGCTGCGGGGCCAGCTGCAGCCTGTGGTGAGGCTGTTGAGGTCCACCACTGGAATGCTGCATCGCGGGCCGTGTCTGCTTTTCCTGTGACATTCATTCTTCATTTTTTAATTCTCTTGTCAAATCTTATATTTGTTAATTGGAATGCCTTTTCCTTTTCTCTTACTGAAACTGCTGTAGATTTTGTAGCTTTTGTCTTGACATAGGTGTCTGTTTTGGTAAATAAATCTCAATGTGCAAGTGCATGAAAGAAGGTAAAGCCATTTGAAATGATGTGAAGGCGCAACTCAGTGGACTGATTGTGAAAAAGAGTTTTTGTGGTCCCTTTATCATATAATTTGAGTATTTTCCTTATATATTGTATGTCCAGTATATGAATGTCAACTTCTTTTATATTCACTCCCATTGGACATTAATTAGGTGGAGTGGATATTTATTGGGCACTTGTTATACGGCAGGTACCCATCTAAGAAGGTCTGGGGTAGGGAGGGTGCAGTAGAGGAGAAAAAAGTAAACAGAAGTGCTTTTCCTGTTTGTGCTTCCATTAGTGGCAGGCTGGCTGTGCATGAAAGGAAAAGCATTTCAGCTGGTGATATAATCAGATATAAAAGCGTATCAGATGGTGGTGGAGCTGAAAGGAGAGGGTGTGGGCGGGGCTGCTGTTTTAAATAGGGTGACCAGCGAAGGCGTCATCATATAGAAGTCTGTTATAAAAATTACATTGTAGTAAATAGTACATGAATCTTGTATGACCTTTGCAGAGCCTCAGGTCTCTCAGATGTTGGTTATCACACCGGGATTTGGTTCTGACAGAAGGACTGGAGGAGCAGCTTAGAGAGGCTCCTGTCAGGCTCAAGTCCTGGAGGAGGCGGAGAGGAATCAAGAGGAAAGAAGAGAAAAGAAAAGAATGGTGAATTGAAGGAAACAGTAGATTTTCATTTTTATTTTAAAAGATGCTATGTGGTAACTCCACAGTTAGCTATTGGTAAGAGCTCTAGAGGTTCCAGCAGACTTGTCCACCAGAGTGACTCCTGAGTTGTAAGTGCGTTGGCGTGGTGACTTGTGTTTTCTTTGGCTCTCACACCCTCCCCTGACGGCTATACTAGTGACTTAAGTAGCATAATAGAATATTTCTTTTTAGCCTTATGCTTTTTACTGTGTATGCATTCTGTCCATTTTTTTTAAATTTAAAAGCTAAGTTACATAAGTACTGATTAAACAGGTTAAATGTCAGGTGTCATGAATCGTCTCATGATCATTTTAATTTTCAGTTTTGTTGATTTCAACTGTTGTCTTGGGAAAATGTTTAACGTATCAAAATATTCAACTGTCAGTGGGTATAAAAGAAATGGTTAAGAATTTTTATGTAAAGCTCTAGTTGTTTTTAAAGTAGCTGTATGGTTTAAGAAAAAGGGGCAGCAGGAGAGGGACCCAGAAAACTTTCTTCTGTTTTGACCTTGTCTTTCTACCAGCTGTTCACAGCAGTGGGAATCCTGACTGGTAGGAGGAGCTGAGGGCTTCTTACATGGTGGTTCATAGCTTTCTCCTCACCTCTTTTTTAGGGTAAAAAGCTGTGAACTGCCTATCTAGGACTTCATTAAAGTGACTGGAAGTGTAACCAGCATCTAAATTTCTTTGAGGTCATTTTGTTCTTGGTATCTAAGCTGCTTTTCCATTTAATGTATCTTAGCATACAGAAAAAGAAAAAAATGAGCATTTTGAATTTTAGGCAGTTGGAGTACAGATCAGAGTTGTGGAAAGAACACTCAGATAGATGCCTTCATGAGTAATAGTTTTTCAAAGTTGTATTTGTACCTAATATAATTAAACTTGTTATATTTACTTAATTATGGGTTATAATTACATATAATTGTATTGTAGAATTGAAGACTTAATAGCTGATCTGTTTTATTTATGGGAAGCCCAGTTGTCTCAGTGGTAAAGAATCTACCCACCAATGCAGGAGACTCTAGTTCTGTCCCTGGGTCGGGAAGATTCCCTGGAGGAAGAAATGGCTACCCACTCCAGTATTCTTTCCTGAAGAATCCCATGGACAGAGGAGCCCTAGGGGCTACAGTCAATGGGGTCACAAAAGAGTCGGACACAGTTTAGGGACTAAATAATTATGACAGTTTATTTCAAAGTTTTATGAAACTGTCAGTTTATTTTAAAGAAATGGTTAAGAAAGAAATAAATTTCATTTATTTTAAAACTCCTGTATTTTAAATTGCACATTGCATTGTAAGAGCCTAAGATAGCAACATGGGATATTTAGATTTTGCTCTCACACTTACTTTTCCTCAGTGTCCTGTTGTGACTGTGTCTTTTTGAAAAATTCTTTTAGGCCTAATGGGGCTGTTTGAAAAACGTCGATTCAGAAAATTTCTGGTATATGTCGCCAACTTTGATGAGAACGATCCTCGAACTTTTGAGGGCATTGATCCTAAGAAGACATCAATGCGAGAGGTGTATAAGAAATTTGACTTGGGCCAAGATGTTATAGATTTTACTGGTCATGCCCTGGCACTTTACAGAACTGATGAGTAAGTCTTCTGGTTTTTAGATTTATATTTTTCTTGGAATTGTCACTGAATTTCCCAATTCTGTAGAGTGGAAATTCTAACAAAACAAATACATAGCTATATATATACTATGAAAAAGAAGTTCTAACTTCAGTTTAGTGTTAGAGCCTTATAAGTAAAATATGGAAGTATTGAATTGAAATCCTTTCAGAAAACGATTTTAAATAGAGCAGAGGAATGCAAGCCAGAGTGCTTTTCTAACCTTCATTTCCTTTTGTCTAGCTATTTAGATCAGCCATGTTGTGAAACTATAAATAGGATTAAACTTTACAGCGAATCTTTGGCAAGATATGGTAAAAGCCCATACCTTTATCCACTCTACGGCCTTGGAGAACTGCCACAGGGATTTGCACGGTGAGAGCCCATCTTTAACCTTGTTCTGAAACCCTTCTGATCCTGAGTGCATCTTAAATGGTACGAGACATGGTTGTCAATAATGAGGCAAGGTGTCTGTGGGTAGGGAGGTGCTTTTTATTTTTAGTGCAGTAAAACTTATATATACAATGAAACCACAGATCTATGGTTTAAAAAAAATGAGTTGGACATATATGTAGACCTGTGTAACCAAAACTCCCGTCAAGGTGTGGGACTCCAGGAAGTTCCTTTGTGTCTCCGCACAGTCACCTCAACCCCCACTGTAACAGCTGCATTTGTAATTTTTATCACCAAGGATCACTTTTGTCTCCTTTTAGTTTATATAAAAGGAATATGTGCTCACTTTTGCTTAACAGTATTTTTGAGATTCATCCATATTGATGCATGTGCTGGTAGTTGTTTAAAAATACTGAGTAGTATTCCACTATGTGAATTGTGTGAATATGCCACATTGTCCTGTCGATGGACATCTGCGTAGCTTTCAAAAAGTTTTGGGGTGTTACGAATGAAACTACTATGAACTTTTCTGTAACAGTGTGTATGGACCTCAGTTGCCACTTCTTTGGGGTACGTACATGTCCAGGTTCGGAATTTCTGGTTGATAATGGCATGCATGTATATGTTTCATTTGATGAGACACTGCTCAACAACTTTCCAGAGGGGACGTAGCATTTTGCTTACACTTAGCAGTGTGAGAGTCGTGGTTGCTCCACACCACTGCCAGCATTCATTATTGTCAGTCTTTTTCAGCAGGTGTGAAATGCTATCTTTTTATAATTTTAATTTGCATTTTCTGAGGACTAATGTTGATCACCTTTTCATGAGCTTATTTGTGAAATTGTTGGTGTGTTCAAATCACATTCAGTGAGTTTTAAAATTTTTTAAAAAGTTTTTTTCAATAGACCTAGAATTTTCATGTTTAAAATATAGTTTTCATTTTTATGGTGAGGTTTTCTGTTTATTAATTTTGACTCATGAATATGTAATATTTTTGAACAAAGATATTTGAACAAGCATATTTGTCCCTGTACATTTTTACAGTAGCTGCATTTAACTCCCCACATGTTTTAACATCAGTAATTTGGGCATCTGTTTTGATTGCTTTTCTTTTTTCCCTGCATTTAGTAATCTTACATAAAATTATATTTTATAACATGTATATTGCACATACTGATTGGTATACATTGTAGAGATGCTCGATTCTTTTTGCGATGAGTGTTGATTTTGTTTTGAGTTGCAGTTAAATTATTGACCATTCATCTTGAACTTTTGGAGGCTTGATTTTATACTTTGTTGGTGGGGGGATCTTTTGTCTGGCTGAATCCTTAGTCCTAGCATAGTTAGGTATGGTCCTTGCGTGATGTCATTGGAAAGTGCACAAAATGTACCAAGTTCCTCTAATATGGCATTATCAAACTCATTTATTCTTATGGCTTGTGGTCTCCGGCTCAGGTCTTTTTGGTTTTCAGTTGTTGCTTTTAATGGATTCCTTGGGAGTATCTCATGTGTATAAGCATTTCTGGAGTTACTTAAGGATTTGAAGAGATTTTATAATTTGGCTGCTTCCCATTTTGGAAGATTTTTTTCCCCCACAGTTTTTATCTCCTCGTGCAGGCCACATTCTGTCTATGGCAATTTAAATCAGTAAGCCTATGGACTGGGAGGTTGGTTCTTTTAGGGGAAGAGCCATACAGACCACATGAAGATCTCACGCAGTTGCTTCCTTTCAAGTCTCTTATCTAGTTTCTGCCTGTTTTTAGTCAGTATCCAGAGCTTCCTGATTTTTTTTTTGTTGTTCAGAGTTTTATTTATATGCAAGGAGAATAGACTTACAAAGCTGTTCTCTTGTTACTGGTCAGTGTGGGTTTTTTTTTTTTTTTTGACTATATTCATAACTGTGAGACATCATTTACATGGTTTTGACTGTTTTAGAATTGATGCTTTAATGACTTAAACTAATGCTTTTTGGAAGGAAATTGAACAAATGTTACCTAGTATTCATGAAAGTCTAAGAAAGACTAGTAGTTTAAACAGTTATAAATTACTAATTGTAAATACTTTTTTTCCCCTAGGCTAAGTGCTATTTATGGAGGTACCTACATGCTGAATAAGCCAATTGAAGAAATCATAATGCAGAATGGAAAGGTGATTGGTGTAAAATCTGAAGGAGAGGTAAGGACCTTTTACAACTTAAAAAAATCATATTCTTGTAAAGAAAACTTAACTGTCTAGTAAGTACTTAGTACTTAGTACTAGTATGGACATTGATCCTGGATTTCAGACCATATATGTTTTCTTTATGGTAACTGGGTGTTCATAATGACCGAAAACTAGTTACAGGTGTGCTTTTGTTCAAAAAATTTTTTTCTATTGTGTTGATTGTTGCTTAATACTAAAACAGAAATTACGAATGCGCTCTAAATGGTAAGTTTTATTTATATGGTGTGGGTTGGTGCCTATCTCCCAAATTTTCATTTAAATTTAGCTTTATTTGTTCCACTTACAATTTATTGGTTGAAAAGGGGCTTGGCCAATACTGTTTTATTGTTTTATTATTAATACAATTAATAATGTCAATACTAATTACCATAAACATTTATTATTTGAGGTTTAGCCATGGAACTGGCCAGGAGTTTTGAACAGTGTTTCTCAAATTTGAATATAAATTGTTAATTTCATTAAAGTACATTTTTTTTCTTTCAGTAGTTCTGTGGTGGGTTTTCATTTTCTTCCAAGTTCTCAGGGGGTGCCATTGCTGTTGATCTGCAAACCAGACCATATTTCATGAACCATCAACTTTTACAAATAGAACTGCTAAAAAAAAAACTCATATGTTAAAAAATTTTGGCAGTCCTGATTGTATTACATGGGTTCAGACCCTATAGTTTACACTCACTAGTTGACCCTCTGACCCTTTATTATTGTAGATCTTTTGTAACTATCTTGTGCTTTCAGCACACACATAATAGATGTTTAGGAAATAGGGGTGAATATTTTAATCTGATATCTCAAGGTTCTTTTCATTCATTCTTTATTTTAGGCAACTGCTTCCTTTTAGGACATTTCAGTGCTTTGCTATAAAGAGGAAAACTATAATAATACATAATTATCTTGCAACTTAAATTTTACTTAGGAAGTACAGACTTAAAATGAGGTTATGATTTGTTTGTACCATTTATAAAGCGTTTCTTTCTCACTGGGTCCATTCACAAATAATGACATTTCTTGAACAGTTTCATTTAATTCTAGCAGTACGTGAGCCCTCTTCTGCCCAGTTCTAAAGCTTCTACGTCTAAACACCATACAACACATTTTCTCTATTTGAATAAGATTTAAAATTCATAGATTTGCTCCAGGAGAACTTACAGGGGTTGTTGGCAAATCTAGTTTTAATAGTTATCTCTAATTCACTAGTTATCTGTGGTTAACTTGATGAAGATAACAGATGATGTTCAGGGAACAGTGGCATCATTATACCTTCTAAAAACATTGTGATGAACACTGAGTATTAGAAAGTCTTCAATGTTTTGTTACAGATTGCTCGCTGTAAGCAGCTCATCTGCGATCCCAGCTATGTGAAAGATCGAGTAGAAAAAGTGGGCCAGGTGATCAGAGTCATCTGTATCCTCAGCCACCCCATCAAAAACACCAACGACGCCAACTCCTGCCAGATCATTATTCCACAGAACCAAGTCAACCGGAAGTCAGGTACGTTACAGAGCTCAGGCAATATCTGCATAAATTGCAGTTTTTATCTATTCTATTAGAGTGAAGAAACTTTAGTTTACACATGGAAAATGTGATGGGTCCCTTTTAGCTCATAGAACTCCTAAACCATCACTTTGAAATGGACATGTTAGGCCAGGACCCCTGCCTTGACTTCGACGCACCTCTTGGGGCCTCCCTTCCCTCCTCTGTAGAACCGAGAGCTGGACCCTATGAGTGCACCGTGTCTCTCGTCTGAACATTGTATGCTTGTGGGAGTTTATGCTTATTAGTTGACCTGGTTTCACTGTAACTTTTAGGCTGATGACAGCACTAATTTTATGTAATGATTTGTCAATATCTATACTTGTGTTTGCCTTTAGCAGTGTGCTAGAAAACAACTTTGATTTCTCTGATTAAGATCACAACTTAGCTCTGAAATCATAATTCTGCATCTGTTTGCTTTAACCATTTGTTTTCATCTAGTAGCGTTTCCCATCTTCCTTTTAGTTAGAGCCCTGAAGGTTTTATTTATATAAACTTCAACTTAAAAGGAACTATTAACCTTTAAATGGACAACTATATATTTTCCATATAAGAAATCAAATCACAGAAGGTTATTTCTAAAACAAAGGGACTTTGGCTAAAGTAATCTTTAAAGGGTTCTCAGTAGATCTCAGGGTCTGGGAGAGGGTCAAGGTGAGGCCTTCCCTGGTGGTGGTTCAGTGGTTAGGAATCCCCCTGCCAATGCAGGGGCATGGGTTTGATCCCTGGTCTGGGAATATTCCACATTACTGCAGAGCAACTGAGCCCATGCTCAGAAACAAGAGAAGCCTCTGACAAGGCTGAGCACACCAGTGAAGATCCAGCACAGCCAAAAGAATAAATAAGAAAATAAAAAGAGTAAGGGGAGCCTAGTAATTGTTTTCTGTATTGGAAATTATGTAGTTACTTTAGTGTTACACAGACAAGTATGGAACTATTATGAGCTTATGTCAACATAAGAATCGCTTATGCTGTTTGTAATTTTTATTGCTTAAAAAAAATGAGAAATCAGCAGTTAGTTAAACCCCACCCTGGTTAGTCAGAACCTTTCTAAGTGCAGGATTCAGAGAGGAGAGACAGGTTTCCACAGCTAGCTGTGGTAGCTGGGCAGACTCATGTCCACGTCCACCACTTACCGCCATGTGACCCCTTCCTTCATCTCCAGTAGGCTCAAAGTGGCTGAATATTTACCTCCCCTATGTACGACTGACTGTGTTTGCCTCCATATAGAACTTGTTTCAGAAGATAGTCTGTTCCAAGTAACGTTTAACTCACAGCTCGCTGAAGTTGGGGTGAAACTGAGTGCCCACCTAGGCCCCATGTCCACAGGGCCTGGCAGTAGTGGCTTTGCTTGCTTCCAGATATCTATGTCTGCATGATCTCCTCTGCACACAATGTGGCCGCACAAGGCAAGTACATCGCCATCGCCAGCACAACGGTGGAGACCAAGGAGCCTGAGAAGGAAATCAGACCAGCCCTGGAGCTCTTGGAACCAATTGAGCAGAAGTAAGTGCTGGGTTTGTTTATCCCAACTCATACCCAGGACTGACTGGCTCCGTGGTGAACTGAACCCTTGAGAACAGTGAGCGCAGCCATGGGCTCTTCCCAGCCTCCTTGCCTGGGCTTTGAGTATCAGGCCCAGCAGTGAGGGGCGTGTCAGCTCCCTTGCTTGACTGAGTTCTCTCTCCCCTCCAGATTCGTTAGCATCAGTGATCTCCTTGTACCAAAAGACCTGGGAACAGAAAGCCAGGTGAGTGGCTATCTGAAAAAGGTAATTACCAGGCTTCATTGGGCGATGTCACCAGATAAGTTTCAAGTCTTTGTGATTTTCATTTCCAGATTTTTATATCCCGTACCTATGATGCAACAACTCACTTTGAGACGACCTGTGATGACATTAAGGACATCTATAAGAGGATGATGGGATCTGAGTTTGACTTTGAGGAAATGAAGCGCAAGAAAAATGACATCTATGGGGAAGACTAACAGCAGTACATGTTATCATCTAATTAGGACAAACTTAAAATTTGGCAAATGATGCATATTGTATGAAATCAGTATTGTAAGGCCTGCTTTTGTAATCAAAACTGAGATTGCAGAGCACTGTACCAGTAAATATTCCTCCCCTTTCTAATATCATGTATTAACTTGTTTTCATGGAGTGGCTCTTCCGAATTGGCGGGTTCCCACGTTCTGTTCAATTTAACCAATATTGGCTTGTGTTTCCTAGTGAAGGATCAGTTTTAAAACCTTGTGATACTGATACGGAGAACTTGATACAGTATTTGTATCTTTTAATCAGTGTAGCCTTTGCAGTTATGAGCTTCCGCTGTTCAAGAGCTGGGCCAGTGCAGCTTGTGTGCCATCTTGTCCTCTTGACGGTGAGGCGGTTCAGAACTGAATGTCTGTAACCGGGGACAGTGTCCCTTACTCCTCCCCACCCCATTCCGTTCACGTCATGTGTCAGGACAGTGTCCACCCAGCCCAGCCACAAGCTTGGTTTACATGAGCCTCCAGTTCTAACCAAACTCCAGACTTGGATAGTCTTTTGGAGGAAGCCTGTGTGCGGTGTTTTAACCTATTAAAACTGATGAGCGCAGAGGGGAAAGAAACCCATCATAAAGCAGGTAAACGTAGGAGCTTCTTCTGTATCCCAGATGTGGCTTCTTCAACGGACCAAGCTGCAGCACAGTATTGATTTGACAGAACCTCTGCTCCAGTGATGTCTCCAAATGATTTCTGTACTGCAAATAAAGCCAAACTCTGGAAACCAGCTCCCTCTTGTTCGTCTTTTGTGTCCTGACAACTCAAGAGCTAGTGAGTACTACACTGGCCTGACAAACTGCTCATCTCCTTCACTAGAGCTGGAATCAGATGTGGGGACGAGTGCTGAAGACCCCCTGTGGATGGTGGAGCACCGCCATCAGGCTGCACTGTGAGTAGACCCTGAATTATGTCCTGACACAATGTTTATTAGACCCTCCTAGGAATCCCAGGAGAAGGCAATGGCACCCCACTCCAGTACTCTTGCCTGGAAAATCCCATAACGAAGGAGCCTGGTAGGCTGCAGTCCATGGGGTTGCAAGGAGTTGGACGCGACTGAGCGACTTCACTTCCAATTTTCACTTTCATGTGCTGGAGAAGGAAAGGGCAACCCACTCGTTTTCTTGCCTGGAGAATCCTAGGGACGGGCGAGCCTGGTAGGCTGCCGTCTATGGGGTCACACAGAGTTGGACACAACTGAAGTGACGTAGCAGTAGGAATCCCAAGTAGTGGTTTAGAAACAGACTCTTTCATGAGAGAGTAGAGGACCCTGCCAAGTGGAGTAGGTGCTTCAATATTTCCATTTATTTCAGATTGTAGCTGCACATAGTTTTAATGGTACCCCCTTTCCCTGGATAGTTCGAGCCTCACTTTAGCTGTTACTACATCAGAGGAATGAGGACATTGTGACTCTTTCTCGGTCTGAGTGTTGATTCTTACAGATGAGTCTGAAGGACATAGACTAAGGTAGGTGCTCCGCTCCGTTAGTTTCTCAGTCTCACACTGCCCAGTTTTGGGGGGGCTTGACCTGCACATGGTATGCACCTCCCTGGATGACATCCCCAATCACCCCAGTTGGAAACTCTGCCCTTTCTAAAGAGAGTTATCTAAAGTCCCCACAGGCCGCCCCATTGTCACACAGTAATTCACACCGAACTGTTAATGCAGCAGAGGTGCCCGCTGGCCTAGTGATAAGACAGCCCCAGTGTCTTCACGTTCTGCATTCAGCATATTCATTGAACAATAATATGTCTGTGTCAGGCCAGTGGGTACAGGGTTGCCGAGGGCAGAGTCTGTGCCAGAGCTCAGCCTAGTGTGCTCACTCTCTCGGCATGGCTCAGCCCTCAGTCACAGGACAGACAGATGGCCTGGCAGGCGCCTGTGAACTGCTCTGTCTTCGGCAGAGGAGGTGGTTGGGCAGGTGCCACACTGGGCAGGTGGCAGGTGTGTCAGCCACGTGCTCTCCTTTTCTGTAGTGATTTCTGATTAATTCAGGGTACCTAATTCAGCTTTGGTTCTCTAACTAGATTCTTGTCCCTGGTTGGTTTTAACTGGTTGGTTTTCTAAGTAAGAGTTGGGTAAAGACAGTTAAAATTCAGCTGTATTCCTCCTCCTAGGAAGACAAGTGAAGTTATTAGCATGTAGGGTTCAGAAGGGGTGGGATATGAAGCAGGTAAATGACTTCCTGAGGGACAGGCCTAGGGTGACCCCGAAGAAGGCCAGGCCTTGGGGTGGGGGCGGTCCTGAGCTGTCCCCTGCTGGGTCCTGCTGCTCTGGCCAGCTACACCTGGGATAGGGGAGCACCAGGCAGGCCTGTGGGAATGAGGCCAAAGGAGTGAGGCTACAGTGAGGTAAGTGGGAGCATTCCTCTGGAAGCAGCTTATTCTAAGTGGCCTGAAAAATTTAAACTGCTATAAATCTTCCCTAACATATTTAATTTTTACCATAAAGTCATTGCAGAAGCAGTTGAATGATTTTTAGTTGTCTTTATAAAAAAAAAAAAAAAAAAGAATTAGTTACAAAAATCTTTGTTCCAAATAGATACTATGTATCATACAAATGTTTTTTGCTTGGTTTTGAGTTTCAAAGATTATTGTAGAAATTATTTCTAACATAAATAAATGATTATTTCTTCCTCAGGATTGATTTTGTAGTGCAGTATTTACATAAACTGAGTAAGTGAAAAATGACAGTTCATAAATTTGTACCATTTAGGAAAAAACTAATTTCATGTAGTGTAGCATGAATAACAGGAAGTATAACCACTTAAGATTCTATGTGGTAAAACCTTTTAAAACAGACTGTCATAAGCATTACAGATGCATTTTTGACCCTAACATGCAAAAACAGAGCTACTGATTAAAATAGGTGTACTTTTTGCTACAATTCAGTGTACTTGTAAAATTATTTTTAATGTTAAGTTCAATTAATAGCTCTGAAAACATTCTGTTCAAAAATGAAAATATTGAATACTGCAGTCCAAAGCTAATGAATAAGGACAGTGCTGCTGTGAACAGAGTCATTCTAGCAATGTGTAAAACATGAAGGAAAACATTTCCCCAGGTTGCAAAACACTGATTTGAGATCTCAAAGATTTTCAAAGAAAAGGGAAAATACTAATTTATTGTTGGCATCGTTGATGTCTAGGTAACCTGCAGTTGAGCCACCTGGATAAATACAAAATTGATAATAATGTCTTTAAAACAAAATAACCAAGAACTGTTGTGTATGTAGGATGATATCTACTGGGGAAAATACCCAGGAGTCTAGGTGACATTGTCTTCTGTCTGCAAGTGAAAATGTTTATCATTCAGAAAGTAGTTATTCATTAGTGATACTTGAGAAAGTCCCTTTTATGCCAAACCAGCAGCAATTCCACTCCTAAATAAACACTTTAAACTTACAGCATGATGTATAACATACAAAACAGTTTCTGAGCAACTGGTTTCTCATAGACACACATGTTGGTATCTACCCCGTCAATTCCAGCTCACATGGGAGTGTTTGGGAAGTGTTCTTACCAGTAGCTACTCCGAAATGGAGCTGCTACTTTCTGTATATTTTCAATAAAGTCATTTACATCTGTCACAAGGATGCCACTATTTTCAAAGACTTCTCTGGAGACCACAGGCTCTTCTGTAAAAAGAAAAATATTTTGGTGAACAATTCATTAATTTGTATACAGCTTTTAAAAGGTGTATACACCTTTTATTACTACATTACTACCTTTTAAAACTATATTACATATGAGGGGAAGAAGGAGCCTGTGTCAAATGAAGAACAAGATTGGAAACTTTGGGGTCAGCTGCCTCGGGGATGGGGTACTAAAACCATTGATGGGCCTTCTTTCATTCCTTAAGTCTTGTTTAAAACTGTAGATGGTTTCACTTAACAGACCTTTATCTAAGGAAATAAAATCTGCTCTACTCTACCCAGCATTGTGTGTTCAGGCTGCCAGTGACTCCACCTGGAAAGCCATTTCCTGGCTGATAACAATCAGCAGTAAGGCTGTGAATTTGGAGAAGGCAATGGCACACCACTCCAGTACTCTTGCCTGGTGGGCTGCAGTCCATGGGGTCGCTAAGAGTCAGACACGACTGAGTGACTTCACTTTCATGCACTGGAGAAGGAAATGGCAACCCACTCCAGTGTTCTTGCCTGGAGAATCCCAGGGACTGGGGAGCCTGGTGGGCTGCCGTCTGTGGGGTCGCAGAGTCGGACATGACTGAAGTGACTTAGCAGCAGCAGCAAGGCTGTGAATTACCTGTCAAGAAGACGGCAAACCTGGCGTGGATGTGCTGAACCTGCAGGTTCACCAGACATTTCAGATGCTCAGCTTTGGTTGATGATTGAGAGTCACACTGGTGATAGTGAAGCAGCTCAATGATGTTTGCACTCTGATACGATTTCAATATTAAGCTCTTTTTATGTGCAATTGAATCCACTCTGAAAAATACAATAATGTTAAATTTAGATTAGTCTAAGTTTGTGAAAGGTTTTATTTTCCTTTATCTAAATTTTCAGTTTATTCCTAGACTTTTTGTCTTCACTATAGTCAGTCATACTCCTTCCCCTTTGATCTGGTCTCCACTTACTCCTGATCTTGAACCTTCCTCATCTCCCCTCTGGAGTACTCTGGTAATGAAGTCCTGTGAGGGCTCTGCCCCTCTCTGGCAATGCTGGCTCTCAGGTCTGCTCTGTTGGTTCCTTTCCTAAGTACACACCTTTCCCCAGCCTCTGTGCTCAGCCATTTCCCCTCAAGATCTTACCGTAAGTCCATGACCTTGGGGCAGCACTTGACTGATGCTAGTCTAGAGCTCAGACTTGCAGGTGAACTTGGGGGTTCCCCACCCCACCAAGCCTCACCTTCCATGAAGGTCTTACCTCACATCTTCCTTTAGCTTTTTATTTTCCCTGTAGTGAAGCAACCACTTCCATCTTCCATTTCCATTTAGTTTCTCTAGGATTTTGACAATTTCCTTCAGTTGAACTAGAGATAGAAAAAGTTTAACAAGAGAAGATGTGTTTAGGATTGCTGGCTCGTCAAAGCCCAGTGATTACCTGTGAGAAATAAGGCCCCCTGCTTGTGTGTTCACCATCACTGCCCCCTCTTTCGCAGGGCGGGCTTCTCAACCCAGCCTTGGCCACTCATGCTCCCGCAGGGGAGGAGTGAGTAGAGGCAGCACTGCAGTCATACAGACCATGGACATGGAGAAGTGGGTCCTGCTGCAGCAAGCTTAACACAGAATCTATATTTGCAACATTCATGATACAAGTTAAGGTTCAGTGCAGAAGTGGTATCCATATTTCTCATGTGGCATCGGAGATGCAGAGACTTCGACTGTATATAAAGTGCTGCCCTGTGCTCTGACATCCTTCTGTGTCAGTCACTGCTCCAAGAGAAAGCAGATATAAGTGTTCAAGCAGGTAAGTGGGCAGACTGAGTAGCAGTTTTTAGATTTCTCTGGTATTGATGGGAGTGTTGATGGCAATAGAATTGGAGGAAAGAGGGCTGATTCTAAGCAAAAACATACCTGACTACTTGCCAAAGGGAGAAATTGAATATAACAATCTCTAATGCGTATGAATAGTTTAGCTGCATTACTGAGCGGTCTGGTGGGGGCGGTGACTGGTTAATGCAAAAGATGTTAAGAGCACAGTGCTTAGCACAGCATATGGCAGAAAATAAGCCCTCAGTATATGGTGACTGATTAAGTTGATAATTTCTATTTGATGAAATATTTGGGTCACTGGGCAAGGAGAAACTGATTTCACTATATAAGAAAGGAAAATAAGAGACCAACCTAATGTTAAAGTCTCTAGTAGTTTGTCATCTGATACCACAAAGCCTCCTGTCTGAAAAAGCTCTTGGTAGGTGTCATTGAGGACGTCTTCAGGGCTGTCAACTCCAGCAAAGACAACCCTGGGAAAGTGCTTCAGCTTCAGCAGAGAAGGGATCTGTAACATAAGAGGTTCCCAGTGAAGACAGGCTTATGGGGTCACTTCTGTCACTTTTAAAGGGCATCTGGACTCAAGAACAACTGGAAATACCTTTAACCCTGACGACTGACCCGTTAATTATAACAGAGTGGTCTCAACTCCAGAGGTGGGGGATGGAGTTTGGGACACCTGAGGTTTGGGACATGTATCAGGTGGCAGGCTCACCACCGTCTCTAGCTCAGTGCAGTCTGCTGTGGGTTCAGTTACTCCGTCCTGATGCAAGACTCTGCTTGTCCCCAAAAGGGGCTTGACCTGGCACAATTACTTTTATTTAGTTAACAGGTAACCATGGTAACAAAGAGTTAAAGTTTTCACAAGTCCTTTTAAAGCAAGACTTGTTTCTGTTAGATATCCAGAGTTGCAGATTTGTATTTCAGGTGGAAAATTGGTCTCTTCATTGACGTTCTCCCTTAGTTACTGTGAAGATATTCTTAACTCGCAGACATAATTTGCAGATCAATACCTTGGTAAATGGCAACATGAGTATCAGCAGCACAGTATCTCAAACCCATTATCTTCCCACTTAGATTCAATGGTATCAGGTTTTAACCTCTCCCCTAAATAAAAAGGCAGTGATGAGGCTAATTTCAGAACAACATAAAAAATGCTCGGAATAAGTTTCTCTGTAAGAAGGTGATCTCCAAACCTACCTGATGCAGGCGGGATGCTATATCTTCATTTCTGATGATGACTAAGAGTGCACCTTTCTCTCTGTGAAACACTTGACAGAAATGCTGAGGTTCGATTTCTGTGTGGCCTCCTTTCCTCAGGATATTCTGAAAGATTTACAGATAGCTAGTATTTAAGAAAGGATACTTGCACAGAACTGTTATAAAACTGCTGACAGAAGATATATAAGAAAGCACATCTTATTTACTCAATTATGTCCTAATAAGGCACATAAATGGCAGTTTGTCTTTACTACTAGATGAACACTTTATAATGAATCTTTTATGTCCATATCAAAGGTTGATCAGAAACATCAAACACACATACTCCCTCTGAAGGGAGTCACCCTGGGAATGAAGATATTTACTTTAAAACTGCTGCCTCAGTCAGTTTTTCCAGGACTTTGACCAGCCCGGATGCCTGTGTGCTGCTCTGAGTATCACTAGCGCGGGTGGATGATGGAGAAGCTGGCAGACAGTTGGACGGTGTAGGCTCTGGGGTGTGGCAGGTGCTGGTGGGCCTGGTTACCAGGGGTGAGGGGCACAGCTGTATCCCACAGAATGGCCCTGCAATAAGCTTTGTTGGGAGGATAAGCTGGTGTAAAGTTCCTCAAGCTTGTCCTCTGATTTTGATGCTGTTCTGGTCTGGAGGATTCTGGAGGGTTGCCAGTGAAACTGTCCATCATTTGTTATTTCTTTTATAAAAATAAGGTGTTACTTTGGGCAGTCTCCTTTGGATCTCAGGTCAACCTGAATTTTGACTTTCAATCCTTCATTCAAAATGTATGGTGATGCTAATACAACACTGTAACTCATCAACCACGTGCTAAGTCACTCTGTTGTGTCTGACTCTTTTTGACCCGATGGACCGTAGCCCGCCAGGCTCCCCTGTATATGGGATTCTCCAGGCAAGGATAACTGGAGTGGGTTGCCATGCCCTCCCTAGGTAAATCAACTATACACCAATAAAAATCTAAAAGTAAAATGAAAAATGTATGGCGATGTATTTTCAAAAATATTCCTACAGATGAAATTTTTTTAAATAAAGAGCTCACTAAAATATCTATCTAATATCGTTCATCACTTCACGAGTAAACGGGGCTTGACACCCCATCGGGTGCTCTGGGACAAACGAATCTTTCAGGAGAGCTTTCTGAGCTACAAATACTGTTCCTGATTACACTTTATTCTCTTAATGTATTTTACAAGGTGTCCACTTGCTCACTTGAGGAACGCACAATTTGTTATTTTCTGTTGTAAATAGTGGTCACGTGACAAAATATTAACATGGAACAATATAGTCACTGTTGAAACGTGAGTTATCTATAAGTACTCCTGCTATAAATAAACTAACATCCTTCTGGTTGCTCTTGTATGGAAACCAGCGTCACTTGTGCTCTGCTGAGGACATAAGAACCAAGATCTTGCACTGCTGCTTTTGAGAGGGAAGCAAGAAGAAAGCAAGTGTTCTGCTCACTGTGGCAGAACAGGGACTTGGCCCTGCCTCATGTCAGCACATGTCAAGGTATAGCTATGCACTGAGCCAAAGAAAATCAACTCTAATTCAAGGTTAAAAAAAATTATTTCCAGATTACTTTTGGAGGCGAAGCACCTTCCAAAAAAGACTGAAGGCCATTTCATGCTGTATTTTTTTTTCAGTAAAACTGCTTCCCAAAATGGCGTGAAATGGGAGCAATGATGGGGGTGGAGGAGACCACATCTGGCAGCCATCTGTGAAAAACCATGGACAGCAAAAGGAGCCTTGGTGGGGAAAAATACCAGTTACACAGAAAATCAGATTTCACAAATTTGGAAAAAATACATACTTAGAAGTCATAATTAGATGATACGAAATTGGAGCCATCAGCGTCTCCCAGGAGACCGTCTCTGGCTCAGCCACCTGGGGAGCTTCGTGAGGCTGCTCTTCCTCACTTAGCCAGATGCTCTCTATAGCACGGCTCTTTCAGAAGCACTCCTCAGCACCTTCCAGGGGCATAGGGTGGTCGTCTCAGTGCTGCTGTGTGATCCTCTGACCTGATGGTGACCACTATGCTTTGGGGGGCCCTTTCTACTCTCTACCCTTTGGGGAGCCTCCTCAGGCCCGGAGGTGCTCAGTGCCCAGGGCGACAGGGGGAGGACCCCCAGGAGGCAGGCACATAGGACCTTATCCTGCTCTGTAGCAGCCTCGGGGACAGGGAAAGACTGAGCCGAGAAGGTGGCTACTTCTGAAGCTGAGAATGCTGTATTATTAAAAAAAAAANTCTTTACTACTAGATGAACACTTTATAATGAATCTTTTATGTCCATATCAAAGGTTGATCAGAAACATCAAACACACATACTCCCTCTGAAGGGAGTCACCCTGGGAATGAAGATATTTACTTTAAAACTGCTGCCTCAGTCAGTTTTTCCAGGACTTTGACCAGCCCGGATGCCTGTGTGCTGCTCTGAGTATCACTAGCGCGGGTGGATGATGGAGAAGCTGGCAGACAGTTGGACGGTGTAGGCTCTGGGGTGTGGCAGGTGCTGGTGGGCCTGGTTACCAGGGGTGAGGGGCACAGCTGTATCCCACAGAATGGCCCTGCAATAAGCTTTGTTGGGAGGATAAGCTGGTGTAAAGTTCCTCAAGCTTGTCCTCTGATTTTGATGCTGTTCTGGTCTGGAGGATTCTGGAGGGTTGCCAGTGAAACTGTCCATCATTTGTTATTTCTTTTATAAAAATAAGGTGTTACTTTGGGCAGTCTCCTTTGGATCTCAGGTCAACCTGAATTTTGACTTTCAATCCTTCATTCAAAATGTATGGTGATGCTAATACAACACTGTAACTCATCAACCACGTGCTAAGTCACTCTGTTGTGTCTGACTCTTTGTGACCCGATGGACCGTAGCCCGCCAGGCTCCCCTGTATATGGGATTCTCCAGGCAAGGATAACTGGAGTGGGTTGCCATGCCCTCCCTAGGTAAATCAACTATACACCAATAAAAATCTAAAAGTAAAATGAAAAATGTATGGCGATGTATTTTCAAAAATATTCCTACAGACCAAATTTTTTTAAATAAAGAGCTCACTAAAATATCTATCTAATATCGTTCATCACTTCACAAGTAAACGGGGCTTGACACCCCATCGGGTGCTCTGGGACAAACGAATCTTTCAGGAGAGCTTTCTGAGCTACAAATACTGTTCCTGATTACACTTTATTCTCTTAATGTATTTTACAAGGTGTCCACTTGCTCACTTGAGGAACGCACAATTTGTTATTTTCTGTTGTAAATAGTGGTCACGTGACAAAATATTAACATGGAACAATATAGTCACTGTTGAAACGTGAGTTATCTATAAGTACTCCTGCTATAAATAAACTAACATCCTTCTGGTTGCTCTTGTATGGAAACCAGCGTCACTTGTGCTCTGCTGAGGACATAAGAACCAAGATCTTGCACTGCTGCTTTTGAGAGGGAAGCAAGAAGAAAGCAAGTGTTCTGCTCACTGTGGCAGAACAGGGACTTGGCCCTGCCTCATGTCAGCACATGTCAAGGTATAGCTATGCACTGAGCCAAAGAAAATCAACTCTAATTCAAGGTTA
Organism: Neotragus moschatus; assembly: GCA_006410615.1. NCBI lineage: Eukaryota > Metazoa > Chordata > Mammalia > Artiodactyla > Bovidae > Neotragus > Neotragus moschatus. The sequence continues at coordinate 130,850 of SJYA01001831.1, forward strand.
AAAAAAATTATTTCCAGATTACTTTTGGAGGCGAAGCACCTTCCAAAAAAGACTGAAGGCCATTTCATGCTGTATTTTTTTTTTCAATAAAACTGCTTCCCAAAATGGCGTGAAATGGGAGCAATGATGGGGGTGGAGGAGACCACATCTGGCAGCCATCTGTGAAAAACCATGGACAGCAAAAGGAGCCTTGGTGGGGAAAAATACCAGTTACACAGAAAATCGGATTTCACAAATTTGGAAAAAATACATACTTAGAAGTCATAATTAGATGATACGAAATTGGAGCCATCAGCGTCTCCCAGGAGACCGTCTCTGGCTCAGCCACCTGGGGAGCTTCGTGAGGCTGCTCTTCCTCACTTAGCCAGATGCTCTCTATAGCACGGCTCTTTCAGAAGCACTCCTCAGCACCTTCCAGGGGCATAGGGTGGTCGTCTCAGTGCTGCTGTGTGATCCTCTGACCTGATGGTGACCACTATGCTTTGGGGGGCCCTTTCTACTCTCTACCCTTTGGGGAGCCTCCTCAGGCCCGGAGGTGCTCAGTGCCCAGGGCGAGAGGGGGAGGACCCCCAGGAGGCAGGCACATAGGACCTTATCCTGCTCTGTAGCAGCCTCGGGGACAGGGAAAGACTGAGCCGAGAAGGTGGCTACTTCTGAAGCTGAGAATGCTGTATTATTAAAAAAAAAACACACACACACAAAAAAAACTTGGACCTGCAATCAAAGTAATAAAAACTGTAGGAAAATTCTGGCACCTTACCTTTGTTCTTACAAAGAAGGACTTGTCTTCAGTCTCCACGAGGTGGAAGAGGAAGGTGCTGGAACACGCCTCCCTCACCACTCGCTCCAGCTTGACACGCAGGCTGGAGCACAGGTCAGCCACCAGGTCCTCGTAGGAGGCGGGCTGTGGGCTGCAGACACACAGCTCGCTGGGCATGGCCGCTCCCAAAGCCACAGGCGGCTCTGTGTCCTGGGCCACCTGGCGACTGCTCAGCATCACCTTGTTGAACTCAGCAAACTCGCTGAGAATGACAGCGATGTCGTTGCGTGAGTCTTTCAATGTACTGTTGTGTTTCAGCTTGTGGAGGTGGAAAGAGGCGGTCTGATTCTGGTCTGAGTTTGTGAGGTGATTCCTACCATGGCCACACCCCTTCTTCCAGGAGGAGGAGCGGTCCACATGGTTGGGCATCTGATGCACGACTGTCACCACAAGAGGACTCCTGCTTCGGTAGGTGGGAGGCAGCCCCGGGCACGTGGGCATTGGGGTCCCAGGAAAAGCCCCGGTGACCTGGGGTGGAGGCTCCTTTGGAAAGGCACCGGGCAAAAGGGCAGAATGCCTAGTGGCTCCCACCTTCACAATTTGTTTCAGTTTGTGTGCAAAACGCAGGTGCTCCAGGTCTAAAGTGTTTTGGGTGAGGTCGTCTGTTCCCTGCCAGGTGTCCACCCAGGAGCTGAGCAAGCCACACGGGGCCGTGCTGCTGGGGTGCCGCCTCAAGCCGTGCAGGGTTCTTGGTGTGTCTCTGAGCTCCCTGGTCACAGTGAAGTTGGTGTAGCTCCTGGGGACCCCACAGACATCTCGGATTTGGACGTAACAGGGCACACACGTAGCTTCCTTCTTCAATCCACCCAGCCAACTTCTGGGAGGAACGCTGGTCTCCAGCCTTGGAACCTGGCTTGCATAGCCCCAGTTGTGGTGATCACTAGTGTTCAGGCTCAGGAAAGAGTCGTAACTGTCTTTGGATGCACCTTCTCTTTTCCCGGTGTGGCCATACTGTGAAGCACGGGACTCTTCTGCGTCATATCTGGGGTGTCCATACTCACCTAGAGAGTCCTGATCTGAGTCTCCAGAAAGGGGTTCATAGTAGATGTCAGAGAGCACACCCATGCCTCCGCCTGTGCCTGCCTTGCCCGCACTCACACCTTGCAGCTGCTCTTCAGAGACCCCACCAATGGGAGGTGCACCAGATCGGGGAGCAAAGGACACAGAGGGCTCTGGACTGGCACTCTCGCCGTGGGCTGCAGTACCTGGGTGAGCATCAGCCTGCAGGTACGTGGGGAGAAGTCCGTCATGGAGCAGATCCCACACTGCACATGGCGACCCCTCCTGTAGCAGACAGGCTGGCTCCTGTCTGCCTTGTGGAGAGGTGGCGAGCAGCTGGGGGCCGGCACCTCCTGGATCCACATCTCTTCCCTGTAACTCGGCTCCACTATCCTCACTGTTGAGCAGATGGGTCATCCTGACAACCGGGACTTCCTGTGTTGGGAACCCTGTCCGTGTGTTGCTGGGGCCTGTGCTGTGGGCTGTGGTGGCCCCGCCTGAGGGGAGTGCAGGCGTGGGGAGCTCTGAGTGCCCGTGGGTCTGTGCACCCTCAGCTCCAGCAACTGGGTCAGAGCACAAGGACTTAACCAGGATGTAACAGCACTCGTGTGTTTTCACATCACTGCTCAAAACATCTTCAGGGAGGCTATGAGTGCTGGTCACCACAGCACCTGGTGTGGCTGTAGAAACAAACATGTCAGCAGAAGACTTGTTTTCAGGGATCTCTGCAGGACTGAAAGGCTCACTGGTCTCCAGGACACGATGATGTGGGCGGGGGCTGCAGGTCTCCACACTCGTGGGCTGCAGTGGGTATCCTGATGATACCAGGTTTTCAAGAGAATCTCCATACGTGACACTGCAGGTGGGCTGGGTTACCGTGGCATCACAATCTGGCCCCTTTCCTGAGAGAGAGAAGCCTTCCCCACATTTACTTGGGCCAGTTTCCTCAGTGACGTTACCAGGAAGGATTAAGAATCTACCTTTTCTTCCTGCGTGGTTCTGTAATTGTAGACGTGTTTCAGCAGAAAGCTGCATCTGCTGTACCTGAGCTGAGTTATCCTGTTCCACTGGATGGGTGGCAGTAACAGAACTTTCCTTTTCTGTTTCAGCCAAATCTGACTCGACCTTGCAGAGCCTGGTGCTTTTCTCACCAAGCGCGTCACAGTGTTTCAGACCAGGTGGAGATGTGGCCTGAGCTGGTGGTGCTTCTTCCACTGGTGCCTGGGGGTCAGGGCTGGAAGCTGGTGACACTTCTTCAATCAAGGAACCAAATGGGAAGTCAGAGGCAAGGTGAACTTCCTCCGCAACCTCCAGGGTACACGTTTCTTTAGAAAGTATGAAAGCCACTGTCTGTAAATGATCACCTTTTCCCTCTTTGTTTTCTGCTGGTTTCACAGATGTGTTAGCAGCAGAGTTCATGTCTCTGTTTTCTATGAAAGGAACCTCTTTGGACATGAGTATTTCCTCTGCCATCTCTTGAAGGTCTACGCAGGGTAGCGGGGCCTCCTGTGGTTGCTCCACTTTACCAGTGGGTGCTTCTTCTCTAGGACTCATGGGTGGTGATAGGGTGAGAGTGAGGTCAAGGTTGGAATCCTCCTCTGATAGCTTGAGGCTGACCTCCTCTCTATTCACAGACAGGCCTGCTTCTTTGGTAAATGTGGAATTAAATGATTGAAAACTAATATTTTCACTGTTCAGACCACTCTTGTCCTCCTTTAGTTCTGAAGAGCCACACAGAGTATTCCTTATTGATGTGATGCAGTTAAGGGAATCCTTTTTTCCCAAGGGGGCAGAGGCTGACGATGGGACTATTTCAAACTGGGACGGCTCTATTATTTCTTCTGAAGAGATGCTCAAGAGATTGTGTGTTGGGAGAAGGAATTCTTGAGAGAGTTTCTTTTCTTCTCTGGGTAACAAGTAATTTGAACTTTTAGCCAATGGTAATGCTTCCATTACCATGGGATTATCAGATGGTGAAGGTGAGCCTGCCACAGCCTGTCCCTTCCGTAAGGAACATGTTTCTTCATCAAGTGTCTCCCTATGCACTGAGGAGGCATGGAGGTACTGAGTGCCCTTTTGTCCTGACACTGCCAGCGAGGGGTTTTCCCCAAGGCCCTGCATCTGTGACTTTTCAAATGTGGACACAGGATGTCTAAGGCTTGCAGCAGGTGACACCTGGTTAGTCAACTCCACATTAAAGGCTGTAGGTTTGTCAGCTCTGTTGACAGCTTCTGTCTGTACTGGCATGTAGGCACTTTTTTCCAAAGTGAGTGTAACTGGTTCCAGATTAATCATCATGTACCCCGTATCACCCTTCCTCTCCAACAATGGCTGACATTTTTTGTTTATGGGGCTGCTACACTGGGTAAGGCCCTGCACAGCATCTGCTTCTGTTTCCCTTTGTGCATGAAAAATATCAACTTTGCTCTCAAGGGTGCTGTACACAGACTTCTGGCAAATCATTGATGGACTGTTGATCTCATCGCAAGTCTTGGCAAATGTGGTTTGTGGGGCAGTATCATTGTAAGAGGTCACTTGTGTGTTATCAAGAGGCTCAAAAGTTTCATCTTCACCAGGAATAGAAGGTCCGTTAGCTTGAGTGCTTCCAATGCTAAGAAGCATGAGATCGGAAGTCTCCAGTTTACCTGATGACTCTTGTTCAGCTTCCCCCCTAATTATCTGAAATGATTAATGCAAAAGAAATTAAAAAAAAAACAAAGAGTCTAAAATACATAATTTTTACAAAAGAATTTATATATGGGAAGCAGACAAAGAATGATTTTAGCTAGCTCTGTCCTTTTGAATCTTTACAGGGCAGAGATGAAGCAAATCCCTCTCTTCTTACATAGGCTTAAAATACACCCGAGAGAGAGATTTTTTTTTAATACACACATAAAAGCTCCAAAAACACTATTCTAGGTAAGACACAATAAGTATTATTCAGCTCAGAGAGAATAAGTAATTGGCCCCAAATTACACTACTAAAAAGCTACATAATTATGGCTGGCTCCTAGATCATCTGACCCTTACAATTCTTTTCCTATTTTTACTTCTTCAATCAGGATAGTAGATAAGCTCCAACAGCAGACAACATGGGGCTGGAAAACTTAAGTTTCTGGCATTATAATCCTGTACAGAGTTAGAGAATCCACTTTCCTAAAAGAAATCAGTGCCTTGTTTTGAAAGTGATATTTATGTACAAAAAAATTTCTTCAAAATAATACCAGCATTTTTAGTATTCAGCTTTACTGACCTCATTATTATAAGAACAGATGAAATCCTGGCTTTCTGGGCTTTCCTGGTGACCCACTGTTGCAAACATTTCTTTCTGTTCATTCTGCACCCAGAGCTCCAGGCCTCTCACAGGAGGAGGCTTTGTGAAAGGACGCAGGGGGTCGGCGCCAGGGCAGGACACCTCAGCTGCATGGGCTCTGGGAGCCTCACTGGCCTCCAGCAGAGGGTCTATGGAGTACCCCTCTACTCTGGAGGGCTCCTCAATTTCACCGAACCCAAATGACTCTAGTGTGCTATTTATGGACACGTATTTTGCTGGGTTGCTGTGTTCTACAACTTTCCGGGACGACCGCACAACTTTGTTCTGTCTGCTATAAAACAGAGCCACCCACATGTGCAGCAGCAGCTTCACCTCTTCCACATTATCTGGTAAGTTAGTGTTCCAGGGCCTGAGGGTTCAAAGAAGGAACAAATGAAAATCATTGACGATGACTCTTTCAGATGACTGTCATATCATAAAGCAAGTGCCTTCATCATTAACCTTAGTTTTTATGTTCAGTTTTCTTTTAAAAGTTACATGCTGCTGCTGCTAAGTTGCTTCAGTCATGTCCGACTCTGTGCGACCCCACAGACGACAGCCTACCAGGCTCCTCCACCCATGGGATTTTCCAGGCAAGAGTACTGGAGTGGGTTGCCATTGCCTTCTCCAAAAATTACACGAGCATGAAATAAAAATAAGACGAAAATGAAGTTAATTAACAAATAATTACAATGCATCTCATCTCTTCTTTTTACAGAGACAGAGCAAGGAGCTGGAAATCAGTTTTAAGTGACTTCTTTCATAACACAAACTCTGTGAGTAGAAGAACCACGATCAGAACACAGGCCNAATTACATGAGCATGAAATAAAAATAAGACGAAAATGAAGTTAATTAACAAATAATTACAATGCATCTCATCTCTTCTTTTTACAGAGACAGAGCAAGGAGCTGGAAATCAGTTTTAAGTGACTTCTTTCATAACACAAACTCTGTGAGTAGAAGAACCACGATCAGAACACAGGCCTTCTCGCTCTGAGCCTGGGGCTCTCCCCAAATTCAGTGCGAGCTCTCCTGGGACAAAACAGACACCTTATGCGAATAATGGCTTCAGTGAATTCCCAAATCCTCATCTCCTGGCTTCCGGAAAGTCTGGCCAACCTATTTCTTTTTTAACTCTACATGTCTAACAGTTGGGAAGTCTGAAGATTAAAGTAGTCAAGCAGTTCAGCAGAACTGCACTATTTTCAGATCCCAGCTTTGAAGACTCTCCTGAAACCAGAAGGGAGACAGAACACACTCCTAGCCATGTGCCAGGCCAAAGAACAGCAGAGCAAGTGCAGTGAGTCAGAGGGGTTACAGAGTGGGGCTTCAGTGAAGCAGGGTTCAGGGAAAGGAAATGACCCTACTGAGCAAATGCAGGCTCTTAGGTGTGAGCTGGTCCTGGAGCGAGAGGAGTCCGAAGGAATTCAGGGCCTCGCACAAAGCATCATCCCCCTGCCATGAGCTGAGGTCACAGGCCAATGCTCACTGCTAACAGCAATAGCTGCTAACAGTCATTGTTCAATACCAGCCAGTCACCGTGCAAACCCTCGTCACATGGCTATTATTAAACTCATGTTAAAAACATTGCCCACAGACTGTCACCCTTCCCAGGTGTCATCTGGACACTGGTGAGAAATGTAGACTCTCAGGCCCTACCCCAAACAGAGTCAGAACCCACAGTTCAGTGAGCTCCCAGGTTGACTATCAGGAAGGGCCAGAAGTGCTGTTCTGAGAGTTGGGAGAGCCTTGACTCCACACCGAGGCTGGTCCACGCTCCAAAGCCAGTGCTTTTAGCTCTCCGCTATTCTGCCTTGGTCCCTAAGGAAGATTTCTAGAAAAACCCCATGTAAACATGCTCACTCACAGCAATGTGGCCAACTTGACAAGCTACAAGTTTTGTTTTTTCAATTATTTATTTACTTATTTGGCTGCACTGGATCTTAGTTGAAGCACATGGAATCTAGTTCCCTGACAGGGATTGAACCTAATCATAATCCTGCTTGAGGAAAGAGGAGTCTCAGCCACTGGACCACCAGGGAAGTCCCCAAGTAATTCTTTAAATGTTTCTTCTGAGGTTCAGTCAGCAAAGCACTATTCCTTTACCTCACTATTTTCTACCAAGATCTTATTTACATATTACAATTCAAGGACCAGAAAGACTCACGAAGGAGCATCTCAACGATCCACTGCTCACTATTACTCCACATTTACTGGACTTTACACCCTTCTTTCTCCCTCCTGAGGACAGCATCCCTTCTCCCTACATCAAGGTACCTACCCAGTATTGCCCCTACTCACCCATGCAATGCTCTGACCACAGTCTTCTCCAGCGGGTTGTTGGTGTACTTGCTGTCTAAGCTGAAAGAGTAATCTGCTTCACATGTGAACGTGACCTTAAAGGAGTCGTCACAGCAGAACACGGTATGTGAGGAGCAGCGGAAGTCCTGCAGGCCAGTAGGCAGCAACCCGCCCTTGTGCCTGAAGGCCAGGGCCGTGGAGAGCTTCTGTAGCGGGGACAGCATCTTCTGGCGCAGGAAGGGTATCACCTTCCCCACAGGGGTCCCCATGTCAGAGCCTTTGGTGCGCCTCTTGGCAAAGGCCAGGCCTAGGCTCCCCCTCTTTGAATGTTCCGCGAGGAGCAGGGCATAGGAATGCTCCGCAGCCACGAAAGAGCTCTGGCTTGCATCGGAACTCTTGTGGGTCTCCTTGGGAAGTGCTGGCTGGGCTTCTGCAGGGGCCCAACTGCCAGGACCCATGCTCTCTTCCTCTGGGCTGACTGTGGGGTCTGACGACGAACTACTCTGGTCAGAGGACGGCTTGGGTAACGGCCCACCTCTCTGACTTTTAACTCCTCTGTGGTATTCGTGGTCTGATGTCCCACACAAAGGGTGTTCTTTAGAAAGTGGAACACTGTTTTGCGGCGGCTCCAAGGAGCAGGGGAGGTTTCTGGGCTCAGGGGATGGCGTGCTGGAGGTAGCAGCACTCAGAGCCAGGTCTGCCAGCATGTTAAGGGCCTGGGAGTCACAGCCGACAACGGAAGTTTCAGTCGGGGCTTTTGGGGCCACCGTAACATGTTCTGGTTGGGCTGTATTTATGCTAGTAACATCTTGACCACTGGAAATTTCTGATTGAAGCTGTAAAGCAGTTTCTCCTTTGGCTTCAGTGTAAAAGAAAAAAAAAAGATATATAACATTTGATTTCCATAGAACTAATTCTTTGTTGTATTACTATGGCTCAATGAAAGTCAACAGTTAAAGGGATGTATTCAAGAAGAACCTCTTGGTATATTGCAAAGTTTGTATTAAGTTTTTATTATCAGACTGACTTGTCCAGATCCCTGAGGCTTTATAATGTGTTTACCAGAAGAACCAGTCCTAAGGAGTATGCATATTTATTTTTAAAAAAATCACCCTTTGAAACTACATGTACTGATCTACACACAAGGCATATTGCTCAGCTAGAGACATATACAAAGACCAAAAAACAAAAACAAAGCCAAAAACAACCCCGAAAACAAGACTTCTGATTTCAGAGGGCTTACAGTCTAGTGAGAATCTAAGAGTTTCTAAGTTTAAAGTGCATATTATAAAATGTTAATGTACTTCCTTAGAAATCATTTATTACAAAAATCACCTAAGTTCAAAATAGAGATGATTTTAACCATACTGATGTTTAATTATAATGTTATGATAAGAATAAAATATGAGAACTGTTTTAAGAATATTCTGAATTGCCAATTAACTTCAAGTTTTAAAACTTCAGTTTTTACATTGAAAACATTTCCTCTCTACTCTGCAAAAAGGCAGATCTCCTCATCTACTGATAATTCTTTCAGCAGGTAATCAAATCTCCCCATGTGTCTTTGGTCAGAAAACACACACTCAGGTGGTTTACTTGCTTTCTCAGCCTTCTTAAAAGCGGTTATCACGAAGGACAAAGCTCACAACAGTACTAGGCAGTGAGTCCCTGTAGCAGGTGGCTGGATGGACAGGAAAGCCAACTGTGTCCCTCCTTATAATTAGAAGTAGCAGGTCTGACATGAATTACCAACTTGTCTCCAAAGGCCAGTGATAACACGTTTACAGAGGAAACTCTGGCTTATGAGGTCATCAAACAAAAAGATCAGAGTGTGTGTATGGTGAGGAGAGTGGAATTAATCAAGCACTGCCTAGTTTTTGTTTAATATATAAAGCTCCAAGGGAGTGAGGTGGGAGAAAGTGACCCAGAGAGTTGTCTCATGAACCCCCTGGGTGTCCTGGAAACGCAAAATCCATTTTAGGATCGATGTGTCTGTTGACAATTCATTCTACCCTTTAATACCATGGCTCTTACACCGAGTGTCATTATGGATAGAATCAAGCGAAAGAGTCCATTTTAATAAATATGTGTCATTTCAGGTAACAGAGAAGGCACTGGCAACCCACTCTGGTACTCTTGTCTGGAAAATCCCATGGACGGAGGAGTCTAGTAGGCTGCTAAGAGTCGTGTCACTTTCCTTTTTCCCTTTCAAGCATTGGAGAAGGAAATGGCAACCCACTCCAGTGTTCTTGCCTGGAGAATCCCAGGGACGGGGGAGCCTGGTGGGCTGCCGTCTATGGGGCCGCACAGAGTCAGACATGACTGAAGTGACTTAGCAACAGCAGAAGCATTTCAAGTAAATCACTTAAGTACTGACTTGTTAGAGGTTTTCAATTCATTAAAAATACAACACTGATTATTTCTTTTAAGAAATATAGATAAGATGCCAAGTGAATTATAAAAAGAGATTTCAATAAATAAAAACTATATTGAAAAATTTAAAAAGGGCAGAAAACTATTAGTTTCAGTAACAAAATGACTGACTGAGCCTTCTTAAACTCTAATATTTCAAGTAAAAGAAATGAAGCAGATTAAGACATAAAAGAAAAATCAAGACATTATTTAAAAGGTGGTAATCTTACAATTTTAACTTGGAATATGGCTGCACAATGTATATAGACATTTGCAATACAAATCAGCCTTTCCCTGAATGCACATTGTGAAAACTTTGCATTTTCTGCCAATGACATCATATACCTCCTCTCCCACTAATGGACTAGCCTGCAAGTATCTGCAGGCCAGTTCAGCACAAGGAATTCTAATGACATGGCAAAGAAGAGAATGCATTACGTATGTGTCTATGCTCATCCTGTCTACAAACTAATTGGAAAGACAGGACCAAGACACACTAGATAACTGGAAGGGTATGAATGCAATTCTTTAATGTTCTCAAAAGCCCAAAAGGAACTGAAACAAAGGAGAGATGAGTGCAGATCAGAGTCCCAGGAAATGCCTCCATGTGACTGAGCTGAGCACAGGCGATGCACAGCAGTGACCCTAGGTGCGGAGTGTGGGAGCCCGGCACAGGGAAACGGCAGGGGAGAGACGTGGAGCCCTGGGGAGACTACTCTGTGACCGCCTGGGGTGACAAGCAGACTCTCTATAGGCTGTACAGTGATGAGATTTCAGAACATCTTCAGTCATAAACAACTTTGAACAAACTGAGGAAAGGGACTTCCCTATAGGTCCAGTGGTTAAGACTCCGTGCCTCCAATGTGGGGGGCACGGGTTTTGCTGCAGCGAGGTGCACTTGAAAACTAAAAGAAAAAAAAAAAGAGGAAAGAAAAAACCAAGCTCATCGGTAATACCATCACATCAACTGAAGTTTCTTTCCCTGAATTCCACCTAAGATTTTTAAAAAATCTAAAGAGAGATAAGAGAGAAAGCAGAATCATGAGATTAGACAGAAATCTGCTATCAGATTATAAAGGTATGAGGAAATGAAGGTTTTTCTAAACAAGAAACAGCACCCCGTAGCACAACAGAGTCAAGGCTGAAGACCCTGTAAATGGTGCAGGTCTTGCCAAGTGGTGGGGGCTGCACTGCACTCAGAGAGCGTGGGCATGAGAGTGGCGTGGAGCAAGGTGAAGAGCCAAGACCACGATGACTTGAGAACTTTTCAGTGATAAGGAGCTTCCAGCAGGTGGAACACAGAAGCTCACATAAGGAGATTCCGTTATCTTCTTCCACAAATGCAGAAGTAAATAAACTTAATGCCTTTTAAGACCAAATACAGCATTCTGGATTCCTGACTGCTTTGAACCACCTCTTTATAGTTCCCTCTGGGGAGACTTAAAACCTTCTCCTTTTTATAACTGATTATGGTCCAGGAAAGTACTGCCATATGCTACCTGCTTGTGAATTTAGTCACTTAAAAAGACCATTTATACTTTAACTCTGGTAAACTGTTTCTTTTTAGGCTTTCTGCAAACTGAAAAGTAGGTTTTACTTAGTAAAGGCACGAATCTTCACACACTCCTAATTTATTCACAATAGGAAACCAATTTACTTGTCCTGTCAGAGTCTGAACTACAGAAGACAGCAAGAACCTGACAGACTTCAGCTGATCTCATACTGGTCAATATACTATCTTGCAATCTTGATTAGTCTGTATTGTGGTGCTGAAATATATAAGAAGGGTGTTTCTTACCAGGTTGTGGCTGTTTTCTGAGTCTTGGATTCTGATTGCCTTTTACTATATTTATCCTCTGTTTTTGTGGAGATTTCTTCATGGGTGGCTTAGCTGTTGGAACAGGTGTGTCTGGAGAGGCCGCTCGTCTCTTTGCTCTTTTAGCATTCGTTGCCACTGGAACATCTTTAGAACTAGGAGCTTCTTGGGCTTTCCTATTCAGTTTGGTTATCTGTACAAACTGTGCAGTCAGCACCTCAGCACCTTATGCAGAAAAGACACCATTTTTTAAGGGGTGGGGGCTCACATATTTATCAGCATAGCTTTCTCCTTTGATTTCTTTTGTTGTGTGGGGGATAAATTTAGAAATGGGGAATAAAATAAAAAATTTGGGATAGTTCATTAACAATTTTTTTTAAACAAAGCAAGAGTTAACAAACTCTCACATAAGTATAAAAATATGAACTTGTTAAGTTTGGTCTATCCAGATTAGAAGAAAATATCAGAGTAATAACTTCATAAAAATAAAACAATTTAAAAAATTCCATATTCTTTGCTGACTGATGTAACAGGTAAGGCTGAATATTCTAGTTCACGGCACTGGGACAAATAATTCAATTTACCCAAAAGCGAAAGAGGTCCCATGAAGTGACGTGGTTGAAACCGTAAGCACACTGCAGAGATCAGACTGCACTACACCTAAATATTAATACTCAAACCTTAATATCCACCTGAAAAAATCACCTCTTAAGAGAAGATGGAGGAAGGTACACTGAACAAAATCCTCATCTGATTTATTCCCTATCAACCTACTACCCTTATGGCAGGAAGTGAAGAAAAACTAAAAAGCCTCTTGATGAAAGCGAAAGAGGAGAGTGAAAAAGTTGGCTTAAAATTGAACATTCAGAAAACTAAGATCATGGCATCCGGTCCTATCACTTCAGGGCAAATAAATGGGGAAAGAATGGAAACACTGAGAGACTTTATTTTCTTGGGCTCCCAAATCACTGCAGATGGTGACTGCAGTCATGAAATTAAAAAACACTTGCTCCTTGGAAGAAAAGCTATGGTTTTTCCAGTATTCATATATGGATGTGAGAGTTGGACTATAAAGAAAGCTGAGCACTGAAGAACTGATGCTTTTGAACTGTGGTGTAGGAGAAGACTTGAGAGTCCCTTGGACTGCAAGGAGATCCAACCAGTCCATCCTAAAGGAAATCATTCCTGAATATTCATTAGAAGGACTGAAGCTGAAGCTCCAATATTTTGGTGGCCACCTGTGTGAAGAACTGACTCATTGGAAAAGACCCCAATGCTGGGAAAGATTGAAGGTGGGAGGAGAAGGGACGACAGAGGATGAGACAGTTGGATGGTATCACTGACTCAACGGATATAAGTTTGAGCAAGCTCCGGGAGTTGGTGATGGACAGGGAAGCCTGGTGTGTTGCAGTCCATGGAGTTGCAAAGAGTTGGACACGACTGAGCAACTGAACTTACAAAATGCTCAGCTTTACTTCTCAGGGAAAGAGCTAAAGGTGGAGGGAAATGAGAAAAAAAAAACATTAATGATCTGCTTATATCACACATAGCAAATGTTTCAATACCACCACATTTTGAAAAAAATGTTAATAAATGTTCCCTGTGAAAACTGTTTTCCATACTGTTTCCTATGAAAACTATTTTCCATACTGACTATATAAAATTATCATACCTGTGAATGTCTGTAAACATTTTAAAATCACATCATATAGAAATTATTATTTCTAATTGCAAACAGAAAAATGATACTAAACAGTGTAAGAATGTGATGGTTATTAGTGAAATGTAAAAAAGAGACCAATTTCATTTTATGTTTTTGAAAATTAGAGGAATAAGTGGTTTTTTAAAAAGCTTTTAGGCTCTCTTAATGTTGAACATTTCTCTGGGTTTAATTATTTTCTTCCCTACTAAACTAATAAAGGCAACAGAGCAGCATAGTTTTGTTTGTTCCAGAATAAAACTTCTGATTCTACATCAGTTACAATTTTAAAAAATTTTGCCATAAAAAAGGCAAAATATAAATCAAGCATGAAACTCAATCATGTCTGACTCTTTGCAACCCCATGGACTATACAGTCCATGGAATTCACAAGGCCAGAATACTGGAGTGCGTAGCCTTTCCTTTCTCCAGGGGATCTTCCCAACCCAGGGATCTAACCCAGGTCTCCTGCATAAAAGTGGAAAATGATTAATACTAAATTGAGAAGAGAAAGGAAACAAGATAAGATCAAGACAAGGGGACATGTAAGATCTGCACAGGCAGAAGTGAACACCTCTCATGACCCAGGTCCTGGGAGGAAAAGGGGAAACACAACCCTGCAGGGACCACCCTGCTTTTCTGCATCACTCAACAGCATGTTTCTCAAACTGCACACAATAACCCATGGGTGGACTGTCAAATAAACCTAGTGGGCTACAACCNGGACATGTAAGATCTGCACAGGCAGAAGTGAACACCTCTCATGACCCAGGTCCTGGGAGGAAAAGGGGAAACACAACCCTGCAGGGACCACCCTGCTTTTCTGCATCACTCAACAGCATGTTTCTCAAACTGCACACAATAACCCATGGGTGGACTGTCAAATAAACCTAGTGGGCTACAACCAGAATTCTTTATTAAATGAAACAGAATATATCAGATTATACTGCACAAAGTTAGGGTAAATGTTTAATTTCTGTTTCAGTATGTATGCATTTGTGTATACGGGACTAAAACATAAAACACATTTCTTACAGTGGATGAAATTTAAAATGTTTTGAGAAACAGTGACAACGTATATGTTGAATTACAGATAATATATTTAATACCTTTAAGTAAATTCATATAGAGAAGAAAGCCAATACAGCTGGGAATGTTTACGGAAACAGTGTGTGTGTGTCTGCTTCATGCTGCCCTTCTTTCCGCCACCTTCATAAACACACACACCATTTCTCAAACTATAATTGGTCAGAAATAACTATTTGTTAAACCAAAGGGTAAAATTTTAATTATCTAGGATCCTGGGGGATCCACACATCTCCAGTATTTCTTCTTTAGGAACCAAAAGTATTAAATTCACAACATGACAAACAGGGCTGGCTAAGACACACGCTCATAAGCAGCCTCCCGCTTTGCCTGCGATCAAGTACAGAGATGATGAGGAAATGCCTAAGGGGCCCTGGCCACAGTCTGCTCACCCTTCTCGTAGAGAACATGGAGTGTAAGTTCCCTCAGTTCAGTTCAGTCGCTCACTTGTGTCCGACTCTTTGCAACCCCATGGACTGCAGCACATTAGGACTCCCTGTCCATCACCAACTCCTGGAGCTTACTCAAACTCATGTCCATAGAGTTGGTGATGCTATCCAACCATCTCATCCTCTGCCATTCCCTTCTCCTTCCACCTTCAATCTTTCCCAGCATCAGGGTCTTTTCTAGTGAGTCAGTTCTTTCCATCAGGGGCCAAAGTACTGGAGTTTCAGCTTTGGTTCCTGAGTTTTAAACAAATACACTACACATATCTGAGGGGGCTCTAAGCCAGAGCTGTGCTGTCTGCTGTGCTCTGCTGGCTAAAGTGCACTTGACTGATACTAAATGGCTCTGGATGTGGGCTCCTACTCAGTTTTCAGGGACAACAAAACCACTTGTGAACTGTTTCTTTACATACGTCTCCAGGCCACTGGACACAGTTTCAGTAGGTCTGTACCGGACAGCAGGTCCAGGTGACCACCTTTAGAACACACCAAGGGTCAGAACTCTGGCCCAAGGTGCTCTGGTTGTGGAGGCCCAGGTGGACCCTCTTTAGATGTGCTCAGGCCGTCACTCAAAACTTTCTACCAGTTGCTCTTAGTGTGCCTGATAGTAGAAGATCCTGTCCAATCTGCCTTAGGACAGTTCAGAAACTCAAAGACCTTATTTTTTAGAAAGGTAAGTAAATAACTAAGTGGCAACTGGAGCAGTTTTACAAGTGAATAAGAGCTTCTGGTGGGCAGGCTTTTGTCCTGTTGACTTTAACCTGTCACCTAAATTAGTGCTTCCCAGCTCTAGTGTGCATACAAGCCACCGGAGAGAACTCCTCCCAGACGCCACCAAGCTATGGTCCAGAACTGTCACACAGGGTGGGGACACAGTATTTGAAAACCCACATGACGTGCTTACCTCTTTTTCTCTTCTGAGGAAACTGTCCTTTGACTAGCTTGAGAGTTGTGGTAGAGGGGGGACCCTTGTTTTCTCCAGCAGGAGTCCTTTTGGGGAAGGGTCGGTACAAGCTCACCCTTTTACTCTGTACCATGGGCAGCATGCTTGCCTTTCTCTTGGGCTGCACTCTCAGATTTGGTGCTAGGCTCAGTGGGACAAGAGCTCCCTGTCTTGCTTGAAACACATCTTCAGAGTTATTTCCAGTTTCTGTATCTTTTCTTCCTTCTGCCTCTGAGTTGTGAAATTCAGGATCTGGAGTCATCACTAAAGAAAAGCCTGCATCGCATATCCCATCTGAAATACAAGGAGACTGAGGACGCTCTGCAAATAGACCTAACACAGTAGACACTCCCAAAATGTAGCCGCTCGCATCTGAAAAGTAAGACTTCAGCTGAGTTAAAGACTGTAAAGGGCACTTTTCAGCTGGGGGAGCCAAGTCAAAACCACTGGACACTTGGCCAGAGAAGCCAGTTTCTTTAAATCCGTCCTGGGAAGCAGCAGTCACTGGAGGGCTTTTGTTCACCTTGGACAAGTCTTGGAAATTATGCTTTACTAATGTGTTTAGAGAGATTCCTTTTTCAGAAAATGATTTCTTTGCTTCTAGCAGGGCACAATTGAGGGCAGGCAAAACAGGCACCACCTTCAATGAGATGTTGTCTTCAACTTTCAAGTCTGTCAGACCTAAAATATATATGCATATATTAAAAACCTGAACTTTTTTTTCCCAAAAATCATGCAGGAAAAAAAATGCTTTATATTACAAAATTATAGGATGGTTAAATATGATGAGTGTTTCAAATGGTAATCTAAACAGCAATTAATAGAAGGCTTATGAATGCACTTAATAAACTTATATATGAAAATACACACAGAATCAAAACAGAGTCATTCAAGAGGGATGACAAGGTGAGAGAATGAAGAAGACAGGCCTGCCTCCAGCTCCGAAAAATAGCACTGGCTCTTAGAGCTGGCAGAGTTGCTTTTCTGTTCTTATCTGTACCTTATATGACCTACTTCAAACTCTCTTAACAAGGTAGTCAAAGGTGAAAATGTCCTTTGGTTCACATTTTGACTTTCCTTTTTCTTCTAGCTTTATTGAGATATAACTGAAATATAGCACTGTGTACATTCAGAATTTACAGCATAATGATTTGACTTACATACATCATTAAACAGTTACTTCAGTAAGTCTAGTGAACACCCATCATACCATGTAGATACAAAATTAAAAGTTTTTTCCTTGTGAACTCAAGGAACTGAACTCAAACAAAGTAAACCCCTAAGTAACCCTCAAGGTAATATTTGTAACTAGACTGACTGGAAAATGCCATGGATGGAGGAGCCTGGTAGGCTGCAGTCTATGGGGTCGCAAAGAGTTGGACACGACTGAGCGACTTCACTTTCATGCACTGGAGAAGGAAATGGCAACCCACTCCAGTGTTCTTGCCTGGAGAATCCCAGGGACAGAGAAGCCTGGTGGGCTGCCGTCTATGGGGTTGCACAGAGTCGGACACGACTGAAGCAACTTAGCAGCAGCAGCAGCAGTTAGACTAACCTGTCTGTGTTCCTCAATGAAGGAAGAGTGGTGATGGACTCATTAAAGTGATCATCAGGCTTACACCTGATGGCTCTGCATCAGAGGCTAGACCATGCTTATCTTCCAGTTTTATTCATTATCTCCCCTGACCAGAGCCTTTCTGGACTTTTTTTCCTAACTGCCCTCTGAAATTCTAATACCACTGATCTACTGTATATCTATTTATATCCTGCATGAGCAATACTTTTTGCCTCTAATAGATAATTCCTGGTCCTGGGGAAGGAGATGAGCAGTCCAGATAAAGGCAAGTGCTTCTGTGAAGACCTTAAGTCCTACTGATGGGGAGACTATGATGAAACTACTTCCTGGCTATTGCTTTTCAACAACAAATGAATCCAGTTTTGGACACGCTGAATGTGAGGAATATCTGAGACACCTAAGTGGAAAGAGATGTCAATAGGCAGCTGGATACTGAGTGGAGAGTAGACAAGCAAAGATAAGCCTGCAGAGATGAAGGACTGACCAGGGAGAATAAAGGGGGAAAGTTATTTCAGAGAAGAAAACAGTTGCCAGAGTCATGTGCTGCTGGGGGTTTAAGATGAGGACTGAAATGTGGCCCACAGCTGTCGTGGACTGCCTGTGCCCTTACCTGCTGCTGATGGAGATGAGTGGAATAAATGCAACCCGTGTAGACCTGTCTGCTCCTCTCTAAAACCTACACATAATGAGAATCAGAAGAAAATCAGGTTGCTGATTTGATACAAGTAAACATATTGGAAAACATTTTTTCAAAAAGAGCTGTCCTTACCTGTTTCGGACATTAAGGCTGATGACGTAAGTAAAATGAAAAATTCTCGATCTTCTAAGCATTTGATGATTGCCTTAAACATAAAAAAGCAAGAAAGAAGATTCAATTCCCTTCTCCTTCTACCACATTCTTCAGTGATTTTTAACCTTATGAAAAGTTAAGGAAAAAGATTCTTGAAATGTTAGTATTTATGGGAAGCAGAACAATTTTGTCCCTAGTATCAGAAATTTCAAGACCCTTATTGCTCAAATAATTTTTGCCTTGTTAGGGCTATATATAATAAATAACTGGAATATCAAGGGTTAGTTTTCAGATAGTGTTCAACTATGTAACAAATCAATCAAACTTTTTTCATTGTCATGTTTGACATTTGCTGTGTAAGTATCTGCTGCTTCCCATTAGCCACTACAAATTCAAGGTCAATCAGACCTATGATTAACATCAATAAGCTCAAGTTAATACAAAACATAACACAGAATCTTGGAACTAGAAAAATTAGAAGATATCATCCATTAAAGGAATCCTTTCCACAGCATACTAGGAGATGGGAAATAACAGGCAATAATATCATTAGGTCCCTGTAATAAGAAATGCAGACAGAAAATGCAGCTCTTCTTTTCCATTACTCACCATTTGAAAAGCCTATATACATATAACAAAGATAAAATCCAATGTTCATAGAATAATCATTGAGTTAAAAAAAAAACAGAATATACCACTTCATGAAGAGATAAATACTGTATTTCAAAAACTGACAGGTCATAAGCCTACAAATCTGATAAATTAATAGATCATTCACTAACAACTCAAGTATGAAAAAAAGACTTATTTATTAGAATGCTACCCACAGGAACCATCACTATGGTGCGTCTCCATATGTTTCTCCCACAGCCCCTGTGTATCAAGTTCTCAATTTCAGGGAAAATAATAATTATATGTTAAATGGATGACTCTTACCAACTGTTCCCTTTTAACGTATTCTATTAGTTTATCTACTTTCTCTCCCTGTTTGTTTGACAGCTCCACCTCATACATATCGAAGCACATGTCTTGGCAACAGACTGTGGAAAAAAATCAGAAACACAGAACATTTCTTATTTTTAAATACTATGATGCTTTTTTTTATGACCGATTTATTCATTTTATATTTGAAAAGGAGAAATAGGAATACTATTCAAAAAACATGGATCATTCAGTGTTCTTGGTTATAAAACCCCTTAATAAAAAGTTACTGTATACAGTATTTAAAAACAATGCTTTTATACTATACTAATATAAAGTTAACAAGACAAATAAATATATATAAATAAAAACATCAATGTTGCCATGAATTAATCTAAATGACTAAGAACTTTCCTTCTCATGTTTTCTGTTTTATTTCATTTAAAAGTACAGGTGACCCTTGAATGACTCTCCCTCAACCCCCTGTGCAGTCAGTATTTTCAATATACGACTACCCTGGGTAATCATGATTCCACATCCATGGATTGGTTGGTACTGTAATATATACTACTGAAAAAAAAACTGCTTATAAGTGGACTTAAACAATTCAAACCTGTGTTGTTCCAGAGTCAGCAGTAAACAAACAAAAACAACCACAAAACCTCTGTTCTCCTTGAAAGTAATGATTATGAGTTTCCAACTGTTTGTAAGCGTATCTCTGCTTAATTCCCTCAGTATGCTATATT
This sequence comes from Neotragus moschatus, assembly GCA_006410615.1. Taxonomy (NCBI): domain Eukaryota; kingdom Metazoa; phylum Chordata; class Mammalia; order Artiodactyla; family Bovidae; genus Neotragus; species Neotragus moschatus. The sequence continues at coordinate 150,720 of SJYA01001831.1, forward strand.
AAAGCTAGTCTCTGCCATATTAAATGAAACTACTTTTCATCACTTTGAGCTGGCCTCCCAGGAACTGAATCACATGGTTACTCTATTCCTTTCACAAAAGACCCTTTTAAGAATCACTTAAGGGAAAAACAGAAGTAAGGAGGAAGAGAAAGTGTGTGTGCATGCATGTGTGTGTATGAAAGAGAGAGTGGAAAACAACTGGAACAAAGTTCAGGACACGCAGTGTACCATGACATGTGAACAGACCTTTGTGCTCCATGTAATTCTGTTTTTTAAAAGCAGCTTCTGGTAGTCTCTCTTTCAAAGATGACACTTTCATTACATACTTAAAATCTAGTTCATGTGGTCTAAAAAACAAAACAATATCATGTAATGTAATAAACACTAAAACTAGAGTTTCATAGCTTTTGATTTTCTAATATAAATGAAAACTATTAAAATCACAAAATTTTTTAAATCTATAAACTCCAAATCAAATAATGTATATGTTCATAAATACTAGAGATTTTTGGGTATATGACCTTATAAATTGGCTTCCCTGATGGCTCAGACAATAAAAAAAACTGCTTGCAATATAGGAGATCTGTGTTCAATCTGTGGGTCAGGAAGATACCCTGAAGAAGGGAATGGCAACCCACTCCAGTACTCTTGCCTGGAGAATCCTATGCACCGAGAAGCCTGGCAGGCTACAGTCCACGGGGTCACGAAGAGTCAGGCATGACAAAACTATCCATAGGGTCACAAAGAGTCATGCCTGACTGAGGACTCAGTTCAGTTCAGTTCAGTTCAGTCGCTCAGTCGTGTCGAACTCTTTGTGACCCCATGAATCGCAGCACACCAGGCCTCCCTGTCCATCACCAACACCTCGTAAACCATGGTTTGCAAATATGTTCACATTAACTGAATGCATGCATTTTCGTTATAACCAAAATATCCAGAAGTGTGGAAGAATTATGTATTCTGGAATGGAATGAGAATCTTCTAGAAATTATACCACATAAGGGTTGAAAGCTTTCAACAATATAGGACTGCCTACCATGCAGGGCTACAGAAAGAACCACATCTAAACTAGCACCATTTCCTTCTTTAAAACGTATTTAGAAATACTTGTACACTTACAGATACCTCCTTTTCCCCCTAAAGACTTCTCTGTGTGCATTTTTAAGAAAAACATTTCCTTCTATAACCACACACACACAAAAAAAAGATATATCCGTCTGAATGCAGAGATCCAAAGAATAGCAAGGAGAGATAAGAAAGCCTTTCTAAGTGATCAATGCAAAATAAATAGAGGTAAACAATAGAATGGGAAAGACTAGAGATCTTTTCTAGAAAATCAGAGATACCAAGGGAACATTTCATGCAAAGATGGGCACATTAAAGGACAGAAATGGTATGGACCTAACAGAACCAGAAGATATTAAGAAGGTGTGGCACTAATACACAGAAGAACTATACAAAAAAAGATCTTAATGACCCAGATAACCATCTCACCTATAGCCAGACATCCTGAAGTGCGAAGTCAAGTAGGCCTTAGGAAGCATCACTAGGAAAAGAGCTAGTGGAGGTGATGGAATTCCAGCTGAGTTATTTCAAATCCTAAAAGATGATACTGTTAAAGTGCTGCACTCAATATGCCAGCAAATTTGGAAAACTTCAGCCATGGCCACAAGACCAGGAAAGGTCAGATTTCATTCCAATCCCAAAGAAAGGCAATGCCAGAGAATGCTCAAACTACCGAACAGTCACACTCATCTCACACACTAGCAAGTGATGCTCAAAATTCTCCAAGTGAGATTGGTATGTGAATCATTTAATAGTTTGTGAACCAAGAACTTCCAGATGTTCAAGTTGGATTTAGAAAAGGCAGAGGAACCAGAGATCAAATTGCCAATATCCACTGCATCATCGAAAAAGCAAGAGAATTTCAGAAAAACATCTATTTCTGCTTTACTGACTACTCCAAAGCCTTTGACTGTGTGGAATACAACATACTGTGGAAAATTCTGAAAGAGATGGGAATACCAGACCACCTGACCTGCCTCCTGAGAAATCTGTATGCAGGTCAAGAAGCAACAGTTAGAACTGGACATGGAAGAACAGACTGGTTCCAAATTGGGAAAGGAATATGTCAAGGCTATATATTGTCACCCTGCTTATTTAACTTATATGCAGTGTTCATCATGCAAAATGCAGGCTGAATGAATCCAAAGCTGAAATCAAGATTGCCGAGAGAAATATCAATAAACTCAGATACACAGATGACACCACCCTTATGGCAGAAAGCGAAGAGCTAAAGAGCCTCTTGATAAAAGTGAAAGATGAGAGTGAAAAAGTTGTCTTAAAACTTGACATTCAGAAAACTAAGATCACGGAATCTGGTCCCATCACTTCATGGCAAATAGATGGGCAAACAATGGAAATAGTCAGAGACTTTATTTTTGGGGGCTCCAAAATCACTGCAGATGTTGACTGCAGCCATGAAATTAAAAGACACTTGCTCCTTGGAAGAAAAGCTATGACCAACCTAGACAACATATTAAAAAGCAGAGATATTACTTAGCCAACAAAGGTCCATCAAGTATGGTTTCTAGTAGTCATGTATGGATGTGAGAGTTGGACTATAAAGAAAGCTGAGCACCACCGAAAATTGATGCTTTTGAATTGTGGTGCTGGAGAAGACTGCTGGGAATCTGTTGGACTACAAAGAGATCCAACCAGTCCATCCTAAAGGAAATCAGTCCTGAATATTCA
>SJYA01001831.1:155355-240891 GCA_006410615.1 Neotragus moschatus
GGGGGGGGTTCCCACGGAGGCCAGCCTTCCTGGCTCAATCTCCTATCTCTGAGGACCACTGGGAGCCTCAGCTCCCTCGGCTCTGGGTGCTGGTCCTCTGCTTCCCCCAGGTTTTCCTGATTTAGCATGGGGCTCCAGCAGGGCCAGAGCATTCTGTCTTCAGAGCTAAAACAGCGAGCCCACTAACACACAGAAGAACAAAGCTGAGAGTCGGCACAATGAGGGGGTCGTGCCCTCCCAGGCTGCGTGGTCTCGGAACCAGGGAAGGTGCAAAACGTCCACGGAGGCCCAAGTCGTGTGAAAGGAGCATTCACCTGGATAGACGATTAGCAAGAAAAACAACTCGCTCTCAGTGAGAGTCTTCATTCCCCTTAGACATGAAAAGAGGAATTAAAGAAAAATCAGAAAATCAGACAGGACCTTCTGAGGCTGTTTACTTGCTTTAATGCTTTGTTCCTTCCCTATGAGGCCTGGTTCCCAGCCCCAGCCTGGCTGAGAAGGGGGGTGGGTGTTCTTACTCCCCCAGTTTCAGCCCTTTCGCTGCAGAGTCCAGAGGGTCCAATTTAGTGTCCTCGTCAGCCCTTTCCATGTTAAATTGTATGTTTTGGTGAGCGAAATGGGTTGGGATTGACCACCGTCTTCCCTTCCATGATGGGAGGTTTTCTAACCACCAGAAATAGCCAAGGTGCACGTGACTCCTGACTCCACGTACATGTAACCCCCACAGCTGGCCCGGGTTAGCCAGGGTGGTAACTGACGGTGAGAAACAGGTGAGATGTTGTGTCTGTTTCAAGCTCAAGCACTGCCCCCTAGTGGGCTCACTGGGAACTACCACAGTGGTCAGCTCTTTCTAGAAGGACTATCTCAATCCTGGACAAAGAGGGTCTTGTCCAGAGTTTTTTGGAGAGACACGGAGCTGGCTTCAATGACAATAAGTGCCCTCTGGGGCTGGGCAGACTCGCCCCTCAGCCCCACATCAGATGCTCAAGGACACTCACTGGGAGCAACTTGACACCTTCCTGCACCCCGGCCCCCACGGTGCCATCTGGGGCAGAATCACTGCATAGTGGACCCCCAAATTCATTCCAGATTTTGCTCATTGTCCTAACACGGTCAAGACACAATCACCTGCAGAGCTCAGGGTTGAGGGGTCTTCTCCCTGGGAGGTGTGGGGGGGCTGGGCAGAGCCATGCTCAGCGGCCACAGGCAGCCGGGTGCTCCAGGGTGGAATGTGCGAGTCTGTGTATATTAAGTTTGTGAGTGTGCTGAGAGAGTGCAGGTCGAGGGTGGGCACGCATGTGTGCCTGAGTGTGCACACATGTGAGTGCATGGAAGTATACACGAGTGTGTTGAGTGTGCAAGTAACAAGAGTATGAATTTGAGTGTTTTAAGTGTACTGTCTTGAGTGTGTGTAGAGTGTATTTGTGTATGAGTGTGTATTGACTGTGTGAGAGAGGGTGTGAGTATGTGTGTGTGTGGGCCCGTGTGTATGTGCACGAACATGCACTGGGGTTTGTGTGTATGTGTGGGAGTGTGTAGTGAGGTATGTGAATGTGTTGAGTGTGTGAGTGTGTGATCACCCTCCCGGGAGGAGTGGCAGCGAAGCGCCTCCCAGCGTAGTGTCTGGGGCGAACTCCATGGGCTTGTTCTCCCCGTGAGGCTCTTCCAACCCACATCCTCTGTGTGTCTCCCCAGCAGGGCTCGGCGGGAAGATGGGCTCCCATGGGCTGGGACTCGCGCTGGCGTGCTGTCTGCTGCTGGCCTTCGCCTGTGGCCTGGTGCTGGGCCGAGTGCCCCGTGGGCAGCAGGAACAGCAGGAGCAGGAAGGGACCAGGGAGCCACCGATGGACCACGCTGAGAGGTGAGGCCGCGGGGTGTGGGTGCCGGAGCTCCAGCTCAGTGGTGGGGATAAAGGCCGAGTCCGGGTGCCCCTGAGTGCTTGTTGACGGGCAGAGGAGAAGGGGCAGAGGCTGAGGCTGAGGAGCTGGGGGACAGAGGCAGCACTTCTCCTTTCAGTGACCCGGGCATGTTATCTGCAGCTGTGGATAGTGACCCTGCCTCATTCCAACCCCAGAGGGATGTGGGTCTGCTTGAAGAAGAACATGCCAGCCTCGCCCTCCCCCACTCCAGCCTTTGGTTTCTTTGCTTTCTCACCTGTCCTTTGAGAGTATCTATCAGAGCTAAGCACCACCTGGAGGTAGAAGGCAGGGACGCTGCTAGAGCGAGAGGGCGTCTCCACCACCCTGCAGTCTGATCACATTGCCAGGTGGGGGACAATGGGTGAAGGCTGACACGGGAAGCGGTGGCTTTCCTTGAAAAGTTAGAGTCTCTTCCTCGTGGCATTGTCTTCATATACCTGATAGCTCAACTGGTAAAGAATCCGCCTGCAATGTGCAAGACCCAGGTTCGATCCCTGGGNCTATCAGAGCTAAGCACCACCTGGAGGTAGAAGGCAGGGACGCTGCTAGAGCGAGAGGGCGTCTCCACCACCCTGCAGTCTGATCACATTGCCAGGTGGGGGACAATGGGTGAAGGCTGACACGGGAAGCGGTGGCTTTCCTTGAAAAGTTAGAGTCTCTTCCTCGTGGCATTGTCTTCATATACCTGATAGCTCAACTGGTAAAGTATCCGCCTGCAATGTGCAAGACCCAGGTTCGATCCCTGGGTTGGAAAGATGCCCTGGAGGAGAGAAAGGCTACCCCCTCCAATATTCTGGCCTGGAGAATTCCGTAGACTGTATAGTCTGTGAAAGAGTCGGACACGACTGAGCGACTTCCACTCCACTTTGTATACGTATGCCTTCAGTGACACACAGGCTCGAGGATCTCTGGGATGTTTTGTAGGGATACACGAAACGCTTAGGATTACTGATGGAAATGTTGTTCATCAAACGAGAGGTCCTAGACACCCAGTGCTGGCTTTGAGTTTTATCGGCACTTTTCACTATTCAGCTTTGGGCTGCCTTGATACTCAAGGCGTTGGGCTGACTTGGAATATATTGGAATTGCATAGGTCTGGGGCAAAGGAACATCATTCTTGGGCCTTTCTGCTGGCTCAGACTTATAAAGACTCTGCCTGCAATGCAGGAGACCCAGGTTCCTTCCATGGGTTTGGAAGATCCCCTAGAGAAGGGAATGGCCCCCCACTCCAGTATTCTTGCTGTAGAATTCCGTGGACAGAGGCAGACTACAGTCCGTGGGGTCGCAGAGCTGGACACGACCGAGTGACTCACCCTTTCACACACACAACAGCATTCTTGACCTTTGTCTTTTCTTCTCCTCCTCTTCCTCTTCCTCCTTCTTTTCATTCAGCTAACATTAGTCAAGTGCTGCTGCTGATCTGGCCATCCGCTAGGCCTGGGGACACACACATGAATGACAGTCTCTGGGCTCCAGGATCTCCAAGGCTGTGGGGGACAGAGAAGCGCGACCCACTCCAGTGAGGTTGGCTCTGCAGTGCAAGCGTGTCCACAAGGTGGATGTGGAGGGTGGGGGTGGGTGCGGGGGGCAAGTTAGGTGGAGAAGTGACTAGGTCTTGAAGGTCACCGGGGGAGCATCCCAGGCACAGAAGCAGGGGAAGCTGCCTGGCAGCCAGGGCAACACGTGTGAAGGGCAACCTTTCCAGTGTCTGACTGTAAGGCTGGTGGGTCCTCTGAGTAGTGGGAGCCAGTGTTGGAGGGTGGAGGCTGGGAGGATGGGATGAGCCTGGTGGGGAAGGATCTCTCTGGAGGTTCACCTATAGGGGAGTCGTGGAGAGACTGGCATTTCATGGTGTTCTACAAAGAATTCTGGAGGGTGGCAGAGCAGGGGATGGACTGGCAAGGGAGAGATGAATTCCAGGAGAGCATTCAAAATGCCAGTGGTCCCAGAAGTGGGGAGAGCCAAGCGCCCAGCTCCTGGAGGTGCGTTGATGGTGGACTGGGCTGGCCCCTCAGGACTGCAAGATTCTCAGGATGGAGCAGAGAAGCCTCTGTAACGAGGCTGAGGGCCCTGTCCTGGTCATGCTGGCCTCTGCTGGGGACAGGGTTTGGAAAGAGAAGACTCTAGGGACGAGCAGCAGTGAAGGGCGTCAATTTGGGACGCTTCTTATGTGTGGGGCTCATGGAATCTTTGTGGAGACTTCTGCTGGGAGCTGGGGGCAGGGTTTCCTCTGAGAGTCTAGGACTTGTTTAGTTGCTGAGTCGGGTCCAACTCTTTTGCGCCCCCGCATGGACTGAAGCCCGCCAGGCTCCTCTGTCCCTGGGATTTTCCAGGCAAGAAAACTGTTTTTTCGGTATTGAATACCGTAGGAGTGGGTTGCCATTTCCTACTCTGGGGGATCTTCCCCCAGAGAACCTGAGTCGCCAGCATTGGCAGGTGGCTTTTTTACCACTGAGCCACGAGGGAAGCCCCTAGAGCTTGTAGGTGGCTGAGTTTAGGGCATAGAGATCCTTCTCCTGGATTGTCTGTGGTTTGAAAATAGGAGCGGAGTAAAACACGGGGCTGACCCTTTGATGAGAAGACTGTGCCGCCTCCAAGATGGTGCTCTCACAAGGAACAGCTGCAGAGAGCACGGTGCAGTGCAGTGTGCCGCCAGGAGGTGGCAGCATGGAGCTGCTGCTCCCTGGGATCCTCAGGAGCCCCTTTCCTAATGTCAGGCTGTAAACAGGATCNGTTCACGGTTCATGTATTGCTGAAGCCTGGCTTGGAGAATTTTGAGCATTACTTTACTAGTGTGTGAGGCGAGTGCAATTGTGTAGTATATGATTCAACCTTCATTAAATGAAACTGTTAGTGCTGACTATTATGTATATAGTACTATGCTATACCTTGGATTTCATGAGACAAATGAAACTGTCTCATTGAAAAAGTGTTTACAATGAAAGTGCCTGAGAAGCCCAGGGATCTTAGAATGTGCTCACAAAATATTCCTAGAGTGACCTCTGGGAAGCAAGGGTTGTGTCTTCTGGTGACAGTGGTCTCAAAGAGGAAACCAGCTGAGTTGGAAACTGAAGTCAAGACCTTCCCAAGCCAGATTACACTTGCAAGTTACAAGAGGAGTAGCAATAAAGGCACCATATTTTTAAAAACAATCCTTGGATGAAGGAGCAAAGGAGGGAACCCTTAAAACTGAAAACTGCTCTGTTGCATCACTACACTGGACTCAAACACATCTTCAGAGCTAGAATAAGATGAAGGCAGAGAGAGAGCATCTTTTCCTTTGTCCTTTGTGAGAAAACTTTCCCAGAATTCTCTCTGCACGTGGCCATTCTCACCTTACTGGCCAGAACTGAGTCACGTTTTCACTAAAACAGCCACGAACCAAGGAGAGTAGAATTACCGTAATGACCTTAGAGTAATATTCACATAGCCCCACCACTCTCATCCTCCCATGTCACTCCTGAAGCATGAGATTTCCCCCAAATCTAGGCAAAATTGTGATCTGGGGAAAGCTAAGAAAAAGGAAAATAATTATTGGAAGGCGGTCACTGACATCATCACACTAAGGTCTTAGAACAAGTCAGAGGTAGGTCTACACTAGAATCCTGGTCTCCTGACTCACAACTTAATTCTCTTGACATAAATAATGAATGGATACCATCAATACTCCTACTTTTCTAAAGAATTTTAAATAAATCCATACAACTCCACCTCAAATCCTTTTTGAAAAAAGGTATGTATAACTATACATGTTATTTTTTGGTAGAACATATTGAATTTCCCAAATAATGAACTGCTTGCAGTTTCTCATGTGTATCATGCTTCTATCTCTGCATTTGCTCCTACTTCTATTGCCTTGCAAACGTATACACTAGTACTCCCTCTTTTCTGGCTTCCTTGTCACCTTGTCATTTGAATACTTGCTCAGATTTCAAGTATCAGTGCCTCTCTGAAACATTTCATGACATATCCCATCTCAATGACAGTGGCTGCTTGTGTCATTATGTACCCACTGTATCGTGTTCCAGATTCTAATTGGTGTGGCTGTTTTTAGGAGAGTTCTTCATCTTTATTATCTCTTCCTGTTTTCTGAATAATTCCTCTTTTAAAAAATAGAATCTCTTCTTTCATGTAAGTTATATCTTCTTTTTTCTCTTTAAAGATACTACTGTTTCATTTTGTTAAGGTTTCTCCTGTTATCTGCAGTAAATCTAATTTCTACCAAGCTCCTTTTATTCTCTACTTTTTTATTCCTACTTGGTCTCTTCTGTGTTGGAGACTTCCAGCAAATGACTGGTGATCCTTGGCAGTCTGTTTACGTTTAACTGAGAGGCACTTAAAGCTGACTGAAAGTCTAACGCATGAGCACCCTTCCTGACCAGCAGCCGTCATTCTTGCAGGAGATCTGATGGTGATGCAGCTGCTGATTTAATTAAGTGAACTCAAAAAGTCCTATGTGTTAAATATTTTGTTGTGGGTTGAAAAGTTTCCCCAGAAAAGAATCCTTTAATACCCTGTTGAGGGGAAGCATAAGTGGCTCATATGGTAAAGAATCTGCTGGAAATGCAGGAGACCTGGGTTTGATCCCTGGGTAGGGAAGATTCCCTGGAGAAGGAATTGGCTACACACTCCAGTATTCTTGCCTAGAGAATCCCATGGACAGAGAAGCCTGGTGGGCAACAGTCTATGGGGTCACAAAGAGTCTGACATGACTGAGCAATTAACACACTATAACACACAAAAGCTTGACTACTAGTTCTGAGAACCATGCAGAAAAAGACAGCTCTGGTTTCACCATTCCATATGTTAACTTTCACTTAATTCTTATCTTTATTTAGGATCTCCACCCCAACCTCAGTTGTCTAGAGCCTGCCTAGTTCATGTCTCCTGACTATAAAGCTTCAGTCTTCTGTCAGGGTAGCAGGAAGGTGGCTATCTGGGTGTGTGGAGTGAAGAAGATCAATCACTTCTATTTCTATTCCACCGGTATTTCTACCTTGAGAAAAGCTTGGTACCTCTATATCCTGATCCTTTCCCAGAATCTGTGAAGGAAATCAGCTTGCTTCTCTTGTTAGCTTATTCTCTTCAGCATTGTCTAATCCACTAAATCATTTAGTACTTAACTACTTTCTTTCCATGAGCTTCCCCGTAGTAAGTGACTCAGTGGTAAAGAATCTGCCTGCAATGCAGGAGATATAGGTTCCATCCCGAGGTCAGGAATATCCCCTGGAGGAGGAAATGGCAACTCACTCCAATATTCTTGTCTGGGAAATCCAATGGACAGGGGTACGTGGTGGGTTACAGTCATGGGGCCGCAAAACAGTTGGACACTACTGAGAGACTAAACAACATCATCTTCTTTCTAGTTTCCCAAATATTGATTTCATTTATCTTCTCTTTCCTCATTCTCTCGATCTTTGTGGATTTTTATCTTTATTCTTTCACTATAATCTTAGTGGGATTTCCAGAGGAGTGAATAATTGGATGTGTCATGTAACTGAAGTGTCTACTTAATATGTCTCAATAAAAAATATGCAATATACCATCTATCATAGGAGCTACTATTACCATTATTTTTATTTCCACTTTTATAATTATGAAGACCTCATTTTATTTAAGTATTTACCACAGACCTAATTACATATCAAATCTTCAACAAATATTAATTTAAAAGAATTAATTTTTAGTGCATATGAACTCAATAACCATTTACTCAAATATATGAAAAGAACAAAGTAGATCATCAATGCTATTCTTTTAAAGCACTCTATTTTTCCCCAGGGTACTTATCATAGTTTATAATTATATAATCATAATTATTTCACCAATGTCTACTACTCTAATAAATCAAGCCCTATGAGGACAGAAATCATGTCTGTTTTGTTTACTTCTGATTAACCCAGCATCAGCCCAATGCCTGGCACATAGTAGATGTTTAGTAAATAAGGAAAAATTATACTTATACAATTTAATCTGTTCTAAAATTCAGAAAAAGGAGCACAGCTTCCCAATTTGTTTTTATAAAGCAAACACTAAAATCTGACAAAGAAAATACATAAGAAAGGAAACTACAAATCTATCTCTTATGAATTGTTATTGTTCAGTCACTAAGTTGTGTCCAACTCTGTGCAACCTCATGGCTTCCCTGACCTTCACTGTCTCCAAGGATTTGCTCAAACTTATGTCAACTGAGTCAGTGATACCATCTAACCATCTCAACTTCTGCTGCCCTCTTCTCCTTTTTCTTTCAATCTTTCCCAGCATCGTGGACTACCCTGGTAGCTCAGATGTTAAAGTGTATGCCTACAATGCGGAAGACCCGAGTTCAATCCCTGGGTCAGGAAAATCCTCTGGAGAAGAAAATGGCAACCCACTCCAGTACTCTTGCCTGGAAAATCCCATGGACGGAGGAGCATGGTAGGCTACAGTCCATGGGGTCACAAAGAGTTGGACACGACTGAGTGACGTCACTTTCACTTTCATCACTTTCTGAGCATCAGGGTCTTTTCCAATGAGTGGCGCTTTGCATCAGGTGGCCAAAGTATTGGAGCTTCAGCTTCAGCATCAGTCATTCCAATGATGATTTAGGGTTAATTTCCTTTAGGATTGACTCCTTGCAGTCCAAGGGACTCTCAAGAGTCTTCTCCAGTACCACAGTTCAAAAGTATCAATTCTTCAGCACTCAGCCTTCTTTATGGTCCAACTCTCACATCCGTACATGACTACTGGAAAAATCATAGCTTTGACTAGATGAACCTTTGTCAGCAAAGTAATGCACATTGCTGCTTTTTAACCTGCTGTCTAGGTTTGTCACAGCTTTCCTTCCAAGGAGCAGGTATCTTTTAACTTCACGGGTGCAGTCACCGTCCACAGTGATTCTGAAGCCCAAGAAAATAAAATCTGTCACTGTTCCAAACTTTGTCCCTATCCATTTGCCATGAAGTGATGGGACTGGATACCATGATCTTAGTTTTTTCAATGTTGAGTTTTAAGCCAGCTTCTTCACACTCCTCTTTCACCCTCATCCAGAGGCTCTTTAGTTCCTTTTCACTTTCTGCCATGTATAGTAGTATCACCTGCGTATCTGAGGCTGTTGATACTTCTTCTGGAAATCTTGATTCCAGCTTGGGATTCATCCAGCCTGGCATTTTGCATGATGTACCTGCATATTATGAGCACTAGGTCTTTCCTCATGGCTCAGACAATAAAGAATTTGCCTGCAATGCAGGAGAGCCATGTTCAATCCCTGGGTTGGGGAAGATCCCTTGGAGTAGGAAATGGCAACTCACTCCAGTATTCCTGCCTCCAGAATTCTATGGACAGGAGAACCTGGTGGGCTACAGTCCATGCGGTTAAAAAGAGTTGGACACGACTGAGCAACTAACACTTTCACCCTGCATATAAATTAAATAAGCAGGGTGACAATATACAGCCTTGACATCCTCTTTTCCCAATTTTGAACCAGTCTGTTGTTCCATGTAAGGTTCTGTTTCTTTCTGATCCAGATCCACGTTTCTAAGGAGACAGGTAAGGTAGTTTGGTATTCTCATCTTTATCAATAATTTTCCAGTTTGATGTGATCCACACAGTCAAAGGCTTTTCCATAGTCAATGAAGTAGAAGCAGATGTTTTTTGGAAGTCCCTTGCTTTTCTATGATCCAATGAATGCTGGCAATTTGATCTGATTTCTCTGTCTTTTCTAAACCCAGCTCATACATCTGGAAGTTCTCAGTTCATGGACTGCTGAAGCCTAGCTTCAGGATTTTGAGCATAACCTTATTAGCATGTGAAATGAGTGCAATTATCCGGTAGTTTGAACATTCTTTGGCAGGAAAGTGGAAGGATCTGATCTTTCTGCTCCTGTGGAAACTGCTGAGTTTTTCAAATTTGCTGACATACTGAGTACAGCACTTTAACAGCATCATCTTTAAGGATGTGAAATAGCTCAGCTGGAATCCCATCACCTCCACTAGCTTTGTTCATAGTGATGCTTCCTAAGACCCTCTTGACTTCACACTCCAGGATGTCTGACTCTAGGTGAGTGACCACCTCATGTTTATTTGGGTCATTAACACATTTTTTGTATAGTTCTCCTGTGTATTCTTGCTACTTCTTTAATCGCTTCTGCGATTCTTCTGTTAGGTCCTTACCATCTCTGTACTTTATTGTGCCCATCCTTGCATGAAATGTTGCCTTGGTAGTGGAGGTTTAGTTGCTAAGTTGTGTCCTACTCTTGTAATCCCATGGACCATAGCCTGCCAGGCTCCTCTGTCCATGAGATTTTCCAGGCAAGAATACTGGAGTGGGTTGCCATTTCCTTCTCCAATGTTTCCTTGGTATCTCCAATTTTCTTGAAGAGATCTGTCTTTTCCATTCTATTATTTTCCTCTACTTCCTTGCATTCTTCTTATGAATACTAAAATCCTAAAATATATGTACTGGCAAAGAGAATCCATGAGGAACTAGAATGACAACAGAGGTTAATTAGGGTACATTTTCTTGAAGTGTATGACAAACCACACTAATAAGTCAAAATTATCACGAGGGGCTGCTGGAGCATGGAATGAAGGTGGAGAGCCATAAGTTAGTGTGTCCAAAGGAAGTTACTGCATCAGTTCAGTTCAGTCACTCATTTGTGTCCAACTCTTTGCAACCCCATGAACTGCAGCACGCCAGGCCTCCCTGTCCATCACCAACTCTCAGAGTTCACTCAAACTCATGTGCATCGAGTCGGTGATGCCATCCAGCCATCTCATCCTCTGTTGTCCCCTTCTCCTCCTGCCCCCAATCTCTTCCAGCATCAGAGTCTTTTCCAATGAGTCAACTCTTCACATGAGGTGGCCAAAGTACTGGAGCTTCAGCTTTAGCATCATTCCTTCCAAAGAACAACCAGGACTGATCTTCTTTAGAATGGACTGGGTAGATCTCCTTGCAGTCCAAGGGACTCTCAAGAGTCTTCTCCAACACCACAGTTCAAAAGCATCATCAATTCTTTGGCGCTCAGCTTTCCTCACAGTCCAACTCTCACATTCATACATGACTACTGGAAAAACCATAGCCTTGACTAGACGGGCCTTTGTAGGCAAAGTAATGTCTCTGCTTTTGAATATGCTATCTAGGTTGGTCATAACTTTCCTTCCAAGGAATAAGCATCTTTTAATTTCATGGCTGCAATCACCATCTGCAGTGATTTTGGAGCCCCCAAAAATAAAGTCTGACACTGTTNCTTGCATTCTTCTTATGAATACTAAAATCCTAAAATATATGTACTGGCAAAGAGAATCCATGAGGAACTAGAATGACAACAGAGGTTAATTAGGGTACATTTTCTTGAAGTGTATGACAAACCACACTAATAAGTCAAAATTATCACGAGGGGCTGCTGGAGCATGGAATGAAGGTGGAGAGCCATAAGTTAGTGTGTCCAAAGGAAGTTACTGCATCAGTTCAGTTCAGTCACTCATTTGTGTCCAACTCTTTGCAACCCCATGAACTGCAGCACGCCAGGCCTCCCTGTCCATCACCAACTCTCAGAGTTCACTCAAACTCATGTGCATCGAGTCGGTGATGCCATCCAGCCATCTCATCCTCTGTTGTCCTCTTCTCCTCCTGCCCCCAATCTCTTCCAGCATCAGAGTCTTTTCCAATGAGTCAACTCTTCACATGAGGTGGCCAAAGTACTGGAGCTTCAGCTTTAGCATCATTCCTTCCAAAGAACAACCAGGACTGATCTTCTTTAGAATGGACTGGGTAGATCTCCTTGCAGTCCAAGGGACTCTCAAGAGTCTTCTCCAACACCACAGTTCAAAAGCATCATCAATTCTTTGGCGCTCAGCTTTCCTCACAGTCCAACTCTCACATTCATACATGACTACTGGAAAAACCATAGCCTTGACTAGACGGGCCTTTGTAGGCAAAGTAATGTCTCTGCTTTTGAATATGCTATCTAGGTTGGTCATAACTTTCCTTCCAAGGAATAAGCATCTTTTAATTTCATGGCTGCAATCACCATCTGCAGTGATTTTGGAGCCCCCCAAAATAAAGTCTGACACTGTTACCACTGTTTCCCCATCTATTTCCCATGAAGTGATACTTCTTTCCAAACAGATGACTTACACAAGCTTTTGTTGATGCCCAGTATTTTTTTCATTTATGTAGTATTAATTTGGCCATACTTAGCCTAAAAAAATAATTGACACTCCCAAATAAATCTATTCATTTAATGTAACAGAGAAAAATGTCCTACCATAAATTGTTTAGAGGAAAGAAAAGCTGATTACAAAGAAGTACTAATATATGTGTGTCACACACACACACACACATAAGGCCTTAAGAACATATACTATGATGTAAATGGTTATCATCTGTATAACACTTACCAATATCTGATCTTTTTCTTCTTTATTTGATTATGTTCCCACCACTAGATTATTATAATAGTTTCATGAATACAGGGTATCTTTTTCCATGCTGTACCCCAGTGCCCAGAACAGTGCCTGGTACAGTTAGGTTTCAATAAACATTCACATAACCAGTGAATCAATCAGTATTCCAGACCACTTCATTTTCCTACTTAAGCCCTGAGATCCCACTGCTCACACTGCTCGATGGCCCTGTGAAATCCAGCCCCTTACTCCCTCCACCTTACCTGATCCACCTTCCCCTGGCTTTCTACTAAGGTCCAGCTACTCTGGTCTTTCCATTCAAGCTCTTTGCTCTTCTCAGGCCTTTGCAATTGCTGTTATTTCTGACTGGAATGCTAGGTCTTCTGTTATGCCCGTGACTTAGCTCCCTCTCTTCTTTTACTGAAATCTAGAAGTTATTTCCTCAGATGAACCTCTGATTACCCCCACCTAAAGTAGGCATTTTCTTTGAAGCACTCACTATTTCAACTATCTTGTCAATTTACTTTTGAGGTGTGTCTCCCTCTTCCCCACCAGAATGTAAGGTGCACACAGGTAGATACTGTCTTGCTCACAAAGCCCCCCAGTACCCAGGAGAGCTCCTGGACCATGGTACCCAAAACTCTACCAAGTCACCTTTGAGTGGATCAAATACAGCTAATTTTTGTTTCTTTTCTTTTTTTTTTTTTTTTTTTTTTTTTACAGCTTTATGTATTACCTGAAATTTTATGTAAGCATAAATATAATCTGGGGAAATAAAGCTATTTTCATTTTGGAAAAAAAGATCTCCCATTGCCCTAAGTAGTAGCAAATTAGTTTTAAAAAATGAAGACAAAGCAAACAAATGGAAAGAGCATTTCCCATAAGCCCAAACAGTAAGAGATCCATAAGACAAAGCTCCTGTATTTAAAACAGAAGATACCATAGAATGAGAAACATACGATTTTCAGAACAATCTTAAAATATAGAAAAACGTCTGCCATGCACAAAAGTTTAAATGTTTTCTAACGCCAAGATAATCAGGCAGATAAAGAATAAAAACCAAGGTACTCTTGCTATTATTTGGAATCACTGCTTTAAAGGACACAATTCAAAGGACACCCTAAAATACTACATGTCTACACACACACGCGCGCGATGTGAGGAGTGCTGCCATCTTCTATAGCAGCTCGGCAAGGGTCTCCCCTCTACCATGCTGGCAGAATTCCACCGGTTACAGCAAAGATGCTCCGTAAACCTGACTTCCCAGATGGCTCAGTGGTAAATAATCCACATGCCTGCCAACGCAGGACACGCGGGCTCGATCCCTGAGCCGGGAAGATACCCTGGAGGAGGGAGATGGCAATCCACTCCAGTATACTTGCCTGGAGAATCCCATGGACACACGAACCTGGCGGGCTACAGTCCACGGGGGTGGCAGAGTTGAACAGATTGAGCCCCTGAGCCCTAGCACCTCGGCGGCACCACCAAAGCTTCACTCCCTAAAACCCCCTGAGGGTGGGAAACCTAGAGTGACCCTTCTGCCAGTCCGCTAGGCATGGCAGGCAGGCAGTTCACCCGCCAGGTGGGCGTCGACCCTTCCTCCTCACCTCATGATGCGTGGGGGAGGGGGCTTCCCTCCGCCCCGCCGGCCCCGCCGGCCCCGCCGGCCCCGCCTGTCCGCTCCCGCCAGTGAAAGCCAGTATGGTGGGCGGCGCGCACCGCGCCTTTAAAACTCAACAGCGCGGGGCGGAACCGCCATCCACACCCGCATAGGCCGCCGCGCGGGTAGGAGTTGCGGTCCAGGCCGAGTGTAGACAAGCAAGCGGGGCTCCCTCGGTCCTCTGTCTGACGTCTCCCAGGACTTCTAGGTGGACAGTTTTACTGTCATTTTACAATGATCGCTCCAAGCTTCAACTTCCTCGAAGGTGTCTCACCCACAGGTTATTCAGTAACTATTCAGGACTGCAGATTGCAGACCTAACCCGAAATCCACATCTTTTCACTACAGTGACCCCAAGTTATTTTAACTCATCGCTGCTATAAAGCTTTCCAGTTACTGCCTACGTAAACTCCCTGATTATGGCTTCACTGGGCTTTGTTGCGTAGTCGATAAAAATAAATGGTCTACAGAATATGGTTTATGGATACTCCATATATGCCCAGGAGATGCTGATTCCAGCACTCAGGGTCGGGATTGGGGGTGCTTGTCCCTCGCACTAAGCCACCGCAGCCCTAACAACATGAACTAAAAGTAAAATTGGTGTATGTGTGTGTCAAGTATCTGGCCTGGTCTAAGCACTTCTTTTACTTTTGGCTCATGTTTTAACCAAGTAATCTAACACAACCATATGCATTTCCCGGACCATATCTGCATTTGCCAGAGGAAAATTAACCAGGAGCTCCTAGAGAATCATTGCTGCTATGGTACTGTACAAATAGAAAGCATACAGGGAAACCTTAGCTCACAAAGCAAGTTACTTAAATTCATAAAGAAAATAGCAAAATAACTTTGGGCATTTAGTATATGCAATAAGAATGCAAGTGCCTTCTTTGTAAAAAAAAAAATTAAATTACTCTCATTGCAAAAAATGAGTTACGGCTTGGCAATATATTTTCACTTAACTGTGACTTACTTTTAGACTTAATATTCAATTTTTGAAGATTAGTTTTACATTTTCAAAATTGAATCCTACAATAAAAAACATTTGTGTATCACACAGATACTTATAATCTTATATTTTTCAAATTTTGTTCCCTTCCTTGCTATGTTGTGTAAAGTCAAAAGATTCTTTGGAGAACACTTTTCCATAGTCAAGATAATGCACTTTTTATTGGAATCACTTCAAAATTTATATGGTGCCATTTTCAGACATCTGTAAAAAGGAAACTGATCTTTGTTCTGGTTCATCAAATTAGGCTACATTTGTGGTTCAGTATTAAGCTATCAATCTGCAATGAAATGACTGCATTAAACTCATTACTGTATTTACTACAAGGATACTATTAAATAGTTCTGTCCTGACAAGAAAATCCTAAGAATAAATTTCTTTCAGGGTCAATGACATTTTAAGACCCGCTTTGGATTATTTTGATTATTACATCTAACACAAGGGAAAGTGATACCTAATTTATGCCTTAACAATGTGTTGGGTTTTTTTTTCCCCTTCTTTAATTGCCACCACCCCTAGATAAATCACAGAAAAATGCCCTGGGCAAAGAACAGGACTATTCACTAATGATGGCTCACAGAGAAGTAGGGGATAACCATAGAATTGAGCAGGTGCTTTAACTGGTCAAAACAGGTCTCAGGAGTCGGGGTCGTGAATATTCTTTCTCTTAATAAGGGAACAGGTATACCCAAAGGTTCTAAACAGGGTCTATCTCACCATACCAGGGAAGGCAGAGTCTTCAACACAGAATATTACGAAGGGATTTAGTTACCCAATTAAGTGTTAAAAATCTCATTAAAGAATCTCATTAAAAGAAAACAGAAAGTATGCTCCAGATACTTCTTATAAAATTTGTAAATAAAAAAAAGAGAAACCAAATTCAGAAACAAAAGGCCAACTGAGTTAATCAATAAAACCGAAAAGCTGATTTTTTTGGAACAGACAACCTTTAGCAAATAAAATCAATGAAAAGGAAAAAAAATTCAACAAGAGGAGGCTAACCACAAACATAGGGGAAATGTCTAAAATTATAAATTATCACATGTTTACACCTGTAAATTTGAAAATCATGAAAATATAATGTACTAACATTGGTCTAAATGGAAGAAACATCTGAATAAACCAATGATGAAGAAAAAACGGAAAGCGTCCTACTCCTCTCCAAAGACCAGTTTCCGAGTTTTATTGTCAAGTTCACTTTTCACTATTCAGATTAACAAAAATCCACGAGTGGCAATGCAGTCTGTTGGGGAAACTGTGGAAAACAAAGGGAAAAAGAAGTAAAAGGCCAGGAGAAAATTACTATGCAAGTTATAAAACGTTTATTTATATATTAGATAAATAATAGAATATAAAAATGGAAATCCACAGTCTAGAAATTATAAAGCCAATAAACATTTCAAAACACCTGCAATACAAACTTAAGAAAGGCAAATAAGTCCAAACAAGATAAAAATACAATGAAACAGCAGAAAGCGAAAAAACAAAGAGAGAAATGTCAAAGTAGTCCGAGAAAAGCAACTAAGAGACTGACAGCTGACTTTTCAATAGCAATAAATGAAACCAAAAGACAGAGAAATGAGATCTTTAAAGTGCTAAAAGAAAACAACTGTCAACCTAAACTGCTATATTCAGCAAAGACATCAAGCTACCGCTAAGTCGCTTCAGTTGTGTCCGACTCTGTGCAACCCCATAGACAGCAGCCCACCAGGCTCCTCTGTCCCTGGGATTCTCCAGGCAAGAACACTGGAGTGGGTTGACATTTCCTTCTCCAATGCAGGAAAGTGAAAAGTGAAAGTGAAGTCGCTCAGCCGTGTCCGACTCCCAGCAACCCCATGGACTGCAGCCTACCAGGCTCCTCCGTCCATGAGATTCTCCAGGCAAGAGTACTGGAGTGGGGTGCCATTGCCTTAGGTGATGGTAAAACAAAGATATTTTCAGGTAAACACAAACTGAAAAAGTTTATCATCAATAGACTTTTAGTAAGTTATTCTAAAGCATATAGTTTAAGCAGAAGGAAAAGGCCCTAGATGGATGGTCTAAAAGATAATCAATGAATAATAGAGAAAGTAGCAAAAATACACTGCCTGCAAAACACAACAATAATTCTAAATGGGTCCTTTTCTGTCTGGTGAGAATACTTTTCATTTATTTATTTTTTGGCTAATACTGCATGGCATATGAGATCTTAGTTCCCTAAGCTGGGATTCAACCCATGCTGCATAAAGTCTTAACCAATGGACTTTCAGGGAAGTCCCTGGTAATATATTTTTTTTTAAATCAAAATACATGATAAAAACATGTAAGTCATGAGGGGTTGAATTAAGTTAAACTTCTAAGATTCTTGTAAACTTCTAAGAGGAAGGTAAAGATACTGGTCACTTTTAGATTTTGAAAAGTCAAGGATGTATGATATTTCTAGGACAACAATAAAAAAGTATAAAACTTCCAAATTAGTATATTGGAAAAATTAAATGGTAAAAGATATTAAATAACTGAAATGGTAAAAGATATTAAATAATTATTTTAAAAAATAACGAAAACAGAGAAAAAAGAAATATAAAACAGTCAGGACAACTAGAACAAAGGGCAACTAAGCAAATATAAATAGACTGTGTATCTCAGCTAAAAATGTTTTAAAATTGCATTAAAATTCCAACAGATGCTCTTTAAAAGAAATATGTCTGAAATACATGTGTTTACAAATCTACAGCTACCTCAAAATAGTTTAATGAAAAAATGGAAAATAAAAAATATATGATAGAGATAATCACAAAGCCACGAAAGAATTCCAGAAAAGGCTAATATAACTGAAAAACTACAGGCAAGATGAATTAACAGAGAGGGAGGCAGGGAATTGGGAACAGATATATGCAATGTCAGAAGTAATCAGAGAAATGCAGTTGAAAACTACAGCAATAAATAATTTCTCTTCCACTAGACCAGCAAAATTTTAAAATGTTGGACAACACCATATGTAGAGAGCCTGGAGAACAAAGGGAGGTTTCATTCATGGTGGAGTATAAATCAGAGTCATCATTTGGGAAAAATCTATCTAATGAAATTGAACTTGCACATACCCTCCCAACAGATCTAGCAATTCCACTACTAATATGTCTAAATGACACTACTGTGTATATGGACTTGAAAAAATGACCAAGAATGTTTATGGCACCACTAATTATTGTAGCCCAAAGGTGGAACTAACCAGTATGTTCATAAAAAATAAAATGGATAAACATATATTATATTATTACAATAGATTATTATACTTCAACAAAAGTGAATGAATCACAGGAGTGATTCCCAAAGTGGTAATGAGAATGTAGGTGATTTTTTTATATTCTATATTGAAATGTGTCATCATTTGGGAAATCTACATAATTGAGTCAACTAATATCTTTCACACGACCAATACATGGGTAAAATATCCCTTTAAAATGCAAGCTAGACTAACAGGTTTTAATGTCACGGAGTTTGAGAAGTTATTTGATTTCAAATTCTACATTGTGGCTAACCTTTCAGAAACTGTTAGGATTTGATGAGTATTAAAGAATAATATGAGATGGTTGGATGGCATCATTGACTCAATGGACATGAGTATGGGTAAACTCTGGGAGTTGGTGATGGACAGGGAGGCCTTGCATGCTGCAGTTCATGGGGTTGCAGAGTTGGACACGACTGAGCAACTGAACTGAACTGAAATAATAATATAACTATTTAAAAGATTATCAACATATTCTTCCTTCTTCTCAATATATAGTTCAGTGAGGCCAGATTTTCTGCATCTACTTCAACCAAAACAATAGACTGCAAGAGACTGAATGTAGAAGCAAACATGAGATTCTGATCATGAAAGATATTTGGGAAAACTGTAAAACAATGCCACTCTTGCCACTAACTTATTTTGGAAAAATTATTTTTCATTAAAAATGTTGTCTAAGATTTACTATTATTATTATTACTATTTTTTAGAGGTATCAATATACCATACGCTTATTGGCATAAGCAAATGTACCAATGTCTATATTTAAAATTGGTTAGTTTTAATATCTAATAAGATTTAATTCACATAAGCAAAAGATCTTCGAGAGGTATTCAATACTTTCAATGCTTGTAAAGGAGTTCTAAAGTTTCTGAACTGAACTACAGGTATACACTTCAACAGAGATGAATCTCAGAAGCATAATGCTTAACAAAGGTAATTCACAGAATATGCAATATGATTCTACTTAAAGTTCAAAAACATGTGAAAGTAAACAATATGTTGGGAAAAAATACATACACAATTGCTAAAGCCGTAAAGAAAAGCAAGGGAATAATTAACACCAAATTCAGGATGACCATGGTCATGGGGGCAGAGAATCCTGTTTCTGGGGAAGGGCACACATCAAAAGCTTCCAAGTACTTGTGATGTTCTATCAAGCAGAGTATACAGATACACTTTTCTTTTTAACAGTACATATAAATGGCATATTTCATTACAAAAAAATTTAATAGAAGAAATGAGGAGACATACCTATTTTCCTAGAAGGGAAAACTCAAAAGAATGTCTCTTCTCAAATTAATCTACATATTCAATGCAATCACAAACAATATCGCAACCAGATTTTCTACAGAACTTGAAAATATGGTTCTAAATTTCATCTGGAAGAAAAATGCAAAAGAAGAGCCCAAAGCTTTTCTTCAAAAGGAAGTACCAAAATATATCTTAAAGCTACAGTAATTAAAACACTGCAGTAACAGATAAATGGGTCAAATAAGAAAGTCAGAACTTAAAACAGCAAGGATGTTTGTTGCCCCAAAATGCTTAATATTCTTATTACCCAAGAAAGATAAACACTTAAATGAGATGTTATTTTCAAGTATTAGAAAATTAGTAAAATATTACCATCTGGCTAGAGGGGAGATAAAACACACCTTTTGAGAAAGTGAGTATAAAAGGATACAATCATTTGAGGATAATTTAATAGCATTATGATCTATCATCCTCAGAAGGAATTCTGATTCATAAAAATACTTTGATGAGCACATGAAGCAGTGCTTATAACTGCAGCATTTAAGTTATAGGGAAAACTTGAAAATAAATGTGCATCAGTAGAGGAATGAAAGACTTATTAGATAAATAGATACCATATCTATCGAATGATACTAGATATACCACATTGCATTTATTTAACAAACCCTACGTCTCAGGCAAACTTTTAGACACTTTGTAGATTTTAAATAGTTTAAGCAACTATTTCTGGGTTACAAGAGATGCCCCTGATATAGCTCTTTTTAAAAGAAAACACAAAACTTCAAATACTGCTCTTTATCTTCCTCAAAACACTCCAAACTGAGTTATTTACTGATGTACTGAATATATTTATAGAGCCATCTGGTTCTACTATAGAAAGCATCTTTTTCAACAAAAAAGTATTCTTATACCCTTAAGGAATAGCAGCTTTGTTATGAACCTCCTGAGTAGGCTTACTACCAATCTCAAAGCCCATAATATTAAATATCATATCTACACCCCTATCTCTTTCTAAAGCTTCTGAAAGGGAACATCACGGGCCTTTGGATCACCAACGTTACTGCAACTAACACCATATGCTAGAGCAACCCTTAAACCTAGAACATATTCTGAAAAACTTTAACCGTTCTCCCTTTGAGGGACAAAAAGGGTAAGAGAGGTGCGTTTAAATTTTTAGATTTAAAATAGACAAGTGGTGATTAAGTGAAACGAGGCTTTTCGAAGGATCTTCCCCACAACCCACTCCAGGATTCTTGCCTGGAGAATCCCATGGACAGGGGAGCCTGGCGGGCTACAGTCCACCGGGTCGCCCAAAGTCGGAGACGACTGAAGCGACTTGGCACGGCATGCCACGTCCCCCACAAATACCGCTTCGTGCCACCTTCAAACTGCTGGGTTGCATGGACCCACCTACGGTGACGCGATACTTAAGTTTTCAGCTAAAGAGGCCTCCCTGGAGAAAGACCTCTTCCTTTTTTTACGTCTACCTTAAAAAAGAAGAGGTCACACAGAGCCACCAAGGGTCCACAGAAAGGAAGCAGGGGAGCGGACTTCACCAGGGTTCCTGAGGAAAGTGTTTCCCAGCCAGTCCCGGCCGGAAGATTACGGCTCCACTCCGGGCTCTCACGGCGTCCGTGAGGATGNAAGACTTTGTACATTGTGGTGCTTATTCTAGAGGTGAATGACAAACAGTAACAAGTAAACCACTTCCATCCCAAGAACAGAATTTCATTTACTAATACTGCTGTGGAAAGAAGTCAGAAATGCTGAGGATAGGGTTGGAGCCTGGAGGCTGGGACAAAAGAGGGAGAGCGTCAACATTTCCCTGTATAAGGGACATTTGGGGTCAAACCTCAATAATGAAAACAGACAAAATCAGTTTTTGGAAGATGTGGAGGAAGAACTTTCTAAGCAGAATACAAAGCAAGTACAAAAACCCTAAAAATGAAATTATGTTCAAGAACTGAGGAAAGTTGGCTGTAGAAGCAATCAAATATAACTGATATTTTCAAAGTACATAAAATCAGTATGTGTAACTCACTAGTTTATCACAAAGCAAATGTTCATGAAACCACCACTCTGGTCAAGAAATAGAACACTGCCAAAACCCCAGGAGCTCCCTCTTGTGATATCTCTGATCAATACCCACTCCCCTTACCTACCATCAATCCTAACAAGCAATCTAATTTCCATGGTAATATCTTCTTTCCTTTCTTAGTAGATTCACTGCGTAAATATGCAACCCCTGGACTTTATCATTTAGTTTTGCTTGTGGTTTGTATGTTATATAAACTGAATGGTTTAGTGCTTGGTTTCTTTGGAGTAACATGGTGGAACTTACGTTTTTGTGTACACAATTTTTCATTTTCATTGCTATATATGTAGTTCTGGATGTAGTACACTTTCTTTGATATGTAGATAGACGTTTTCATTGTTTCCAGTTCTTGGCTATTACGAATAGTACTGCTTGAACTTTCTTATTCATGTCTCTTTGTATGCACAGGCCTCGTTTATGCTGGGTATATAACATGCTAGAGATGCTGGACATGATAATTTGGATTTTTGCATCAGCAGATACTTTCCCCTTCCCTCTTCGATTGTTGGTAAGGTTTACTTTTCTACCCATATATATTGTTCTTGGTCATATGGATTCATTTTATTGATAGGATATCAGCAGATATGACATATGCAGGAGTCTTAAGTGTGCTTGACTAGTTTGATTTGGCTCCTGAGTGTAGGTGATGCACATGAGGAGATTGAAGTCTCTTGCTGCTGTTGCCCCTTCATTCTGGGCACTCAGAACAAGCACTTATGGAGCAGATGTGAATTCAACCTGTAGGCCAAATCCATCTTAATTATCATAACCATAGACATCCCACATGCTTTCGAACTGTGGTGTTGGAGAAGACTCTTTAGAGTCCCTTGGACTGCAAGGAGATGAAACCAGTCCATCCTAAAGGNCCTTCATTCTGGGCACTCAGAACAAGCACTTATGGAGCAGATGTGAATTCAACCTGTAGGCCAAATCCATCTTAATTATCATAACCATAGACATCCCACATGCTTTCGAACTGTGGTGTTGGAGAAGACTCTTTAGAGTCCCTTGGACTGCAAGGAGATGAAACCAGTCCATCCTAAAGGAAATCAATCCTGAATATTCATTGGAAAGACTGATGCTGAAGCTGAAACTGCAATACTTTGACCCCCTGATGCGAAGAACTGACTCACTGGAAAATACCCTGATGCTGGGAAAGATTGAGGGCAAGAGAAGAGAATGACAGAGGATGAGATGGTTGGATGCCATCACTGACTGGATGGATGTGAGTTTGAACAAGCTCTGGGAGTTGATGATAGACAAGGAGGTGCTGCAGTCCATGGGGTCACAAAGAATTGGACACAACTGAGTGACTGAACTGAACTAGACAGTCCAAGCTTTCCAGGTAGCACAGTAGTAAAGAATCTGCCTGCCAGTGCAAGAGATGCAGGAATTGTGGGTTTGATCCCTGGGTTGGTGAGGAAGATACCCTGGAGGAGAAAATGGCAACCCACTCCAGTATTCTTGCCTGGAAAATCCCATGGACGGAGGAGCCTTGTGGACTACAGTGCATGGGGTCATGAAGAGTTGGACACAGCTGAGCACACACATAGAAAAGACATCCCAAAGACTGGTGAGTATGGGAATTAATGCTGTTGTCCTAAGTCACTGAGATTGGGGTAGTCTGTTATGTAGAATTACTGTGGCAATAAAGAAGGCTTATGGTCAACTTTAATCAAGTCAAACTTTTGGCAAATTGGTTTTACAAAGTTACATTTCCACAAGAAATGTATGAGAATTCTAGTTTCTCTACATCTTGGCCAATATTCTTAACTTTAGCTACTCTGAAGGATATGATATAGTTTGAATTTGCATTGCCTCCAACTTTGTTCTTTTTCCAATAATTAAATAGTTTTGGCTATTTAAAGTTATTTGAATTTCTGTATAAATTTTAGAATCAGCTTATTTCCTACCTCAAAATAAGACAAACAGCCCTCCAAAAAACCCCACAGCTGCTAAGATCTCAATCTTAGTATATAGATAAGATTGTGTTTAGTATATAGATAAGTTTGGAGAGAATTAATATCTTAATATTGCATCTTTGAATCCATGAACATGACATCTCTATTTATTTCAGTTTTCTGTAAGCAACATCTATATTTTTCAGCATACTGGTCTTGTGCACATTTTCTTATATTTATCTCTTTATAGTTTTATGGTATTTAAAAATTTTAATTCACAGTGGCTATGTACTAGTATATAGAAATACAGTTGATTTTCCCATAGTAACTTTATATCTTGCAACTTGCTGAACTCACTTACTAGAGCTAATAGCTATTTGTGTGTGTATGTATGATAAATAAAATAAAAATACTTTTCTTTGTTCAATCTGTGTTTTTTCCCTATTGCATTGTTTAAATCCTCAAATGCAATAAAGATACAAGGTGAGAGCAAACATCATTGATCTAGGGGGAGAAGCATTCAATATTTCACAAAGGTAAGTATAATGTTAACTTTGGTGTTTTCTGTCCTTTTTTAGGTTGAGGATTTTCCCTTTTGTTCCTAGTTTTTGAGAACTTTTATTGTAAATGAATGTTGAATTTTATCTGCATCTATTGAGAGGATTGTGCAGTAAAAATATCTATTAATGTGATAAATTACATTAATTTATTTTCAAACAGTAAGCCAACCTTGAACTCCTGGGAGGAACAAAGTTTACTTAGGATGCATTATCTTTTCTCCATATCATTGGGCATGAATTGCTGTATTTTGTTAAGAATTTTGGTATGTATGTTCCTGAGAGATACTTGTCCATAGTTTACTTTTCTTGTAATATCTTAGTTTTAGTATCAGGGTAGCTCGAGCCTCACAGAATGAGTTGGTTAAGTATTCTCTCATCTTTTAATTTCCAAAATACTCTGATTAAAATTGGTAGTAGCAGGAGAGAAGAGAAAAAATGAAGAAGAAATATATTTCAAAAAATAATTTTAAAAAACCCTCATCAAATTGGTTGAAAAAATAATAATATCCACATCTAGGAAGCCTAATGAACTCCATGTGGTACAAATTCAGAGATACAAATAGACACATCATAGGGAAAAAATGCTCAAAGACAAAAGACAAAATCTTGAAAGCAGCAACAGCAAAATAACATCACTTACAAGAGAACCCTGGTAAGATTAACAGATGACTTCTCAGCAGAAACAATGGAATCTAGAAGACAGTGAGATGACATATTCAAAGTACTCAGAGGAGAGAAAAATTGCCAACCAAGGGTCCTATATCTAGCAAATCTATCTTTCAAAAATGAAAGTGAATATAAGACTGTCCCAAATAAATAAAAACTGAAAGAAATTTTGTTAGCAGATTTGCTTTACAAGAGATTCTTCAGATTGAAACTGAATGACCACAGATGGTAATCTGAATCCGCATGAAAAAGCAAAGAACACTGGTAAAATTAATTACATAAAGATAAAAAAACATATAAATGCTTATTGCTTATTTTTCTCCTTTATTCTCATAACTAATTTTAAAAAACATGGAATAATATTTAGATAATGTGATATTGGGCTTATTGGGGGTTTAACATGTAGACATGAAATATATATATATTACATTTGCTAATAAAAGCACAAAGGAGGTAAGTGGGGGCAAACTCCATTTGGCTAAGGAAATGACAACAGATGGTAAAGTAATAATTATAAGAATGTATTGTTGAATTTGTAACATGGATAGAAGTAATATGTATGACAATAACATTGCAGAAAGAAAGAAAAGGATTAGAGCTTAATAGGTATAACATTTTTATAAGTCACTGAATTGAGCTAGTATAAATCTGAAGCTTATTTTGATAAAATATATATGGTAAACCCTAGAGCAACACTAAAGAAATGAAAATGCTACAATAGAAAATATTCATTTAATGCTAATTAAAGCCATAAAGGAAGAACAGAGAACTAAATCAGACATGAAACATATGGAAAAAAAAATAAAATGGCAGATATAAATCCAGCTGTATCAGGCCAGTTCAGTCACTCAGTCATGTCTCATTCTTTGTGACCCCATGGACTGCAGCCCGCCAGGTCTCCCTGTCCAACACCAACTCCTGGAGTTTACTCAGACTCATGTCCATTGAGTCAGTGATGCCATCCAACCATCTCATCCTCTGTCATCACCACCTCCTCCTGCCTTCAATCTTTCCCAGCATCAGGGTCTTTTCAAATGAGTCAGTTTTTCACATCATGGGGCCAAAGTATTAGAGTTTCAGCTTCAGCATCAGCCTTTCCAATGAATATTCAGGACTGATTTCCTTTGGATGGATCTCTTTACAGTTGGATCTGGTTGGATCTCCTTGCAGTCCAAGGCACTCTCAAGAGTATCCTCCAACACCACAGTTCAAAAGCATCAAGTCATTGGTGCTCAGCTTTCATTATAGTCCAACTCTCACATCCATACATGACTACTGGGAAAACCTTAGCTTTGACTAGACAGACATTTGTTGGCAAAGTAATGTCTCTGCTTTTCAATATGCTGTTTAGGTTGGTCATAACTTTTCTTCCAAGGAGTAAGCATCTTTTAATTTCATGGCTGCAGTCACCATCTGCAGTGATTTTAGAGCCCCCCAAAAGTAAACTCTGCCCCTGTTTCCCCATCTATTTGCTATNACAGTCTTTGTTAGAATGAAGCTGCTGCGTGGAGGGGCTGCCTGGCTGAGGAGGAGTGATCAGGGTCAGCACAGGGGCTGGGCTCTGGACTCCAGACTCTAGACAGTTGGGTAGGGCCGATGGGAGCTCTGCTCTGCATGTGGGCCAGAGGCCTGGCAGGCTATGCCCACCGGAGAGACAAGCTCTCTGGGAGGGCTGGCTGGCCTATGGCGGAGAGCTGCTGTTTGGGCTCAAAGAGCTGGATTCCGGGCTCTGGATGACTAAGCGGGATACTGGTAAATTGGCTCTCTGGAGAAAAAGAAAAAAAAAAAAGGAAAAGCCTATTTTGATTTGCTGCTTCCCCTGGTGTAAATATTCACCCATGCTGACTCCAGCTCCCAGAGGTTTCTGCCTGGCCAGACTGCTGGCTATTTGGGTGGAGAGTCCCGAACACCCACCCCTGGGCAGTGTGTGGAGGACGCAGGTGGTGTCTTCCAGGCACTGTGGCCTTGGCTCTCTTGCAACAGACTCTTGTCTGACTGATGCCCTGGCATGTGGCATGGCTTGAGTGGGCGAGGCCACAGGCGTGGCCCAGGTCAGTGTCCGGGCTGGGCAGGCCTGTGACAGGCCGGTTGAGGGGTGTACTCTGGCAGTGGGGGACCGACCCGGCTGCAGCGGGGCAAGTTCAGTCTGGCAAGTATAACAGGCTCCTGGAGAGAATATGTTTGATACCTGTGTGTCAGGTGTGGTGATGGAATGGGAGGTGGGCGGCTGAGGTCCTGCCATGAAGATGCTTGTGGAAGGGGAGGAGGGAGTCAGGGGCAGGTGTGTGCACAGAGGCAGCCTGAAGGAGGTGCAGGTAGGGGGCCACACGCTGGAAGGCTCCCTCAAGGAGCTGAGACCCAGTCTCAATGGGGAGGAGGAGTGGGGCTGAGTGGGGCGCAGCACACCTGGACCCTCCGTCAGCTACCTGAGGCTCTGTGCAATTGGCGACAAGGGTGTGTGTGGGGGAGTGGGGCGATGGGAGGATGTAGAGGGGTAGGGGAGCCTGGAAAAAGGGGCTGGGACTCCATCCTGGAGGGTCTGTATTCCTGGCCTGCAAAGGCATGTGGATTATGTGGATTATTCCAGAGACAAGAGCAAGGGTCTGAAGCAGGCCCCACCATGACCCACTGATGACTTAGCTGCTAATGCTAAGTGGGGAGTACTAAGTGCTAAGTGGGAAGTGGGGAGGGGAAGACCAGAGGGGGTGTGATAGGAGGGAGGGAGTTGATGGGAATGGGGAGCCAGGAGACTGATTATGTGGCAGGGCTGGGATTCAGGGGAAGTCTTATCCCAGAGGGAGGGTCTCAGGTTTCCAGGGTGGCCCCTCTCCAGTACTTTGGCCACCTGATATGAAGAAACGACTCAATGGAAAAGATTGCTGGGAAAGATTGAAGGTGGGAGGCGAAGGGGACGACAGGATGAGATGGTTGGATGGCATCACTGATGTAACAGACATGAGTTTGAGCAAGCTCTGGGAGTTGGTGATGGACAGGGAGGCCTGGCATGCTGCAGTCCATGGGGTTGCAAAGAGTCGGACACGACTGAGCAACTGAACTGACTGACTGACCCTCTCCAAGGGGAGTGGTCCAGGGGTGGGGGCACCCAGTCTTACTGGGGTCCAGGATCAGGGCTGGAAACAGCCTGAGCTAAGTGGGTCCACTAGCATGGCATCTTCTTGCCTCTCTTCCCTCCAGGGCTCTTGGCTTTAAGGTTGATAAGTATATTCCCACCCGCCTGACCTGCTCACTGTGATGAGGGAGGGCATGCGGCGGTGGGCTGCTGAGCTTCCCACTGCCAGCCAGTGTGCTTTCTTGCAGCTGCACTTCCTTTCAGCCACAAGGCACCCTGTGTTCTTTATCTCTGGGGTTGCTCTCTCCTCCCCTTTGCTTCCAGGGGTCTTCAGAGACACTGAAACTACCACTTCCCCACACCTCCCCCCTGCTGTAAAGCTGCTCCCTCTTGATGACACCCTGTGGTTGGTACCAGCTGTGGTTAACACCTCTCCCACCGCTGGGCCCTCCTCCATCTTTGTTGCTCCCTTAAAAAAGAATTTTTAAAGTTTTCACTCTGGCTAAAAAACCCATAGAAATGGTGAAGATGGTCAGTTTTCATTGTGCAGTTCAGTAGTCTGAACTACATGTACATTTTGATATAACAGAGTTCTAGAATTTTTCATCTTATAACATGGAAACTCTGCACTTGTTCACCTCCCCATTGTTCCTCCCCTTTCCCCCTGGCAGCCACTATTCTGTTTTCTGTCTCTGTGACTCTGGGAACCTCATGTAAGTGGAATCATACAGTATTTGTCTTTTTGTGACTTGCTTATTTCACTGAGTGTCATATCCTTGAGGTTCATTTATGGTGCAGCCTATGTCAGCATCTCTTTCCTTTTTAAGGCTGAATAATATTCCATGGTGTGTATATATCATATATTCCTTATCCATTCATCCGTCCATGGGCACTCAAGTACTTTCTGTACCATGCTATTGTAAATGATGCTGCAGTGAACGTGATATTTATATCTTACTGAGTTAGTGTTTGCAGTTTCTTTGGAGAAAAATTGCTGGATTGTCTGGTAGTTCTGTTTTAATTTTTGAGGAACTGCAGTACTCCTGTTCAAAGTACCTGCACCACTTTGCTTTTGCACCAACAGTGCACAAAGGTTCCAGTTTCTCCACGTCTTTGCCAACATCTATTTTCTGTTCTTTTGATGGTAGCCATCCTAATGGGTGTGTGTTGGTATCTCATTGTGGTTTTGATTTGCATGTCTCTGACGATTGGTGGTGAGCATCTTTTCATGTGCCTGTTGACCATCTGTATAACTTCTTTAGAGAAATATTTCAGTCCCTTGTTACTTTTTTTAACAGGTCATTTATGTTGTTGAGTTGTAGGCATTCTTTATTCTGATATATGCGGTCCCCTTTCCCATCGGTGCCTTTCACTGTTGACTGTGGCCCCTGAGACACATAAATTCTCTCCTTTGTAATCATATCTGCTGCTTCTGATCTCTACCCTCAGCTGCTGCTAAGACAAATGTAGCCGTTGTTTATTCATTAGAAAATATGGTTCCCAGTATGCTGCACTTCCTCTGTAGACTGGTCTGAAAGAGATACAATTAGATTTTCTTTAAAAAATTTTATGTCCAGGCTTTAGAATTCATATTAGTAATTCCTCCCATTCATTTGTCACTTATTCACTCAACAAGCAAGTCATGTGAGCGCCTTTGTGGGCCTCACACTGTGCCAGCACTGGGAACAGAGCCAGCAGGTGACGCCCGGCAGGCTGGCCATAGCCCCACCTCCTCCGTGATGCCTTCCCGACAGGCCCTGGACACCCTGGACACGGGTCAGCTTGCTTCTAAGTTCCTGTAACTTGACCTGTTCCTCCAGTAGCGCAGTCATCCTGTGGTTTTCAATCGGTTGTCCACCCCCTGCCCATGACTGTGAACTGCTTGCTTACCGTCACATCCTTCCATCTTTGTGCTCCTTGGTGGGGGAGGCTGTGTCTACGGGCACAGGCTGTTCAGTGGTTGCTTGGGTCTGCTCTGCACCCATCTTCCTGAGCTGCACTTTCCTCCTTCCTGCAAGACCCAGGGCCCCCCTGCTCTTCTTTTCTGAGGGTTGCAGCTGCTCAATCTGCTCCCCCGAGATTGACCTGAAAGTGATCCACAGCCACTTTCCACTACCTACCCCCTCCAAAGACAGGCACTCGGGTGGCCACTCATTCTGACTGGAAGACATACTGGGGTCTCCTTCTGGGGTCAGTAAGTATGAAGTTCCCCAAGCTTGGATTCTGCATTTGTGGGGCTCACATCTCCTGAGGCCTCTCTCCTCTGCTTACAGATGCCTGCCTTCTTGCTATGTCCTCACGTGGTCTTTGCTTCATTCACCCAGATCCCTGGTATCTGTGTGTCCTAACCTCCTTTTCTTCTAAGGGCACCAGTCATACTGGATTAGGGCCCACACTAATAAGCTTGCTTTAACTTAATGACTTCTATAATTATGTCTCCAAATACCATCACATTCTGAGGTGTTAGAAGTTAGGGCTTCAACATATGGATTTTGGGGACACAGTTCAGTCCATAACAAACTGTATGCCAACAAATTAGATAGCATAGGTGAAGTACACCAGTTCCTAAAAAGAGGCAAACTTCAAACTACCAAAACTGACTCCAAAAAAAAAAAATTTTAAATAAAAAACTTAAAGCCCAGACCCAGATGTCTTCACAGATGAATTTGACCTAGTATTTAAAAATTTAATACCAGTTCTTCATAAACTTTTCCAAAATTTAAAGAGGGGAATACTTCCCAATTCATTCTCTGAGGCCAGTATTACTTTGACCCCAAAACCAGACAAATACATCAATCACAAGAAAAGTGACTTACAAACATAGACCCTCAAATCCTAAAAATATGTGTGAACCAACTCTATCTTANAGTATTTAAAAATTTAATACCAGTTCTTCATAAACTTTTCCAAAATTTAAAGAGGGGAATACTTCCCAATTCATTCTCTGAGGCCAGTATTACTTTGACCCCAAAACCAGACAAATACATCAATCACAAGAAAAGTGACTTACAAACATAGACCCTCAAATCCTAAAAATATGTGTGAACCAACTCTATCTTATAAAAAGATTATACACCAGGACCAAGTGGAATTTATCCGAAGAATGCACAGTTGGTTGGACATCTAAAAAATCAATTAATGTATTACACCATTTTGATATAATTAAAAAAAATAGCCAGCATGATCATTGCTATAGCTCCAGATAAAATACTTGACAAATCCGACACTCTATCATGATAAAAACACTCAAAAAGCTAGAAATAGAAGAGAATTTCCTTGACCTGATAAAGGACATCCATGAAAACCCACAGCTTTTGTGGTGAAGGACAAAGCTATTTTTGGCCACACTGCATAGCATGCTGGATCTTAGTTTCCCAAACAGGGATCAAACCTATATCCTCTACAGTTGAAGCATGGAGTCTTAACAACTGGAGGACAAAGATTTTGCCCCAGGACCAGGAACAAGGTAGGAGGTATCTTTTGGTACTTCTGTTCAATGTGCAACTGCACATTCAAGCCAAAGCAATTAGGCAAGAAAAAGAAAAGGCATCCGGATTAGAGAGGGAGAAGCAAAGCTACCTCTGAATGCAGATGACATGATTTACTGTAAGAAATCCTGAGGAATCTGATAAAACTGAATTAAAAGAAGTCCTTGCTTTGAAGGCTCTCCTAGGCAAGTATAGTTTAGTTCAGTCACTCAGTCATGTCTGGCTCTTTGCGACACTATGAATTACAGCACGCCAGGCCTCCCTGTCCATTACTAACTCCCGGAGTTCACTCAGACTCACGCCCACTGAGTCAGTGATGCCATCCAGCCATCTCATCCTTGGTCGTCCCTTTCTCTTCCTGCCCTCAATCCCTCCCAGCATCAGAGTCTTTTCCAATGAGTCAACTCCTCGCATGAGGTGGCCAAAGTACTGGAGCTTCAGCTTTAGCATCGTTCCTTCCAAAGAAACCCCAGGGCCGATCTCCTTCAAAATGGACTGGTTGGATCTCCTTGCAGTCCAAGGGACTCTCAAGAGTCTTCTCCAACACCACAGTTCAAAAGCATCGATTCTTTGGCTCTTAGCCTTCTTCACAGTCCATCTCTCACATCCATACATGACCACTGGAAAAACCATAGCCTTGGCTAGATGGACCTTAGTTGGCAAAGTAATATCTCTGCTTTTGAATACGCTATCTAGGTTGGTCATAACTTTTCTTCCAAGGAGTAACCGTCTTTTGATTTCATGGCTGCAGTCACCATCTGCAGTGATTTTGGAGCCCAGAAAAATAAAGTCTGATAAAGGCAAGGATAACGGAAGTATAAATGCCATGTTATGAGTATATAGGTGCGAGGGTTGTGGAAGATGTGTTTCCTGGAGAAAGAGATACTTCAAATGGGTGCACATGGACTGCATAACATCTAAACTAAGGAGACTGCAGAATGGATGGCTGGGGTAGGGGCAAAGGTGGGCTTCTCAAGCAGAGAGAATGTATGTAGAGACACAGGTGTGCCAGGGCAGGGAACCACGATGAGCCAGCACTGTGGCTGGAGAACAGGCTATGGGGGTCAGTGGTAGGAGAGGGGTCAAGGAGGTGCCTCCCGGAAGACTTGGACTCTGCCCCCAGGCAATGGGAATCACTCAAGGATTTTGAATAGGGGTGTCTGGACCAATTACACTTCCGTGTAATCAGTGGCTTAGGTTTCATAAAGGGTCCTGGGTCACACATGTGTTCATTTGACCTGGACAGAAGTGGCATGGTCTTAGCATTACCTGTTTTCCTTTCCAGGTTTCTGGGTGGAGCGCACCCCTGTGCACGAGGCGGCCCAGCGGGGGGAGACCCGACAGCTGCAGCAGCTGATTGAGAGTGGGGCCTGTGTCAATCAGGTCACAGTGGACTCCATCACGCCCCTGCATGCGGCCAGTCTGCAGGGGCAGGTGCAGTGCGTGCAGCTGCTGCTGGCTGCTGGGGCCCAGGTAAGCCACTCTGTAGCACTGACCCCCACCCCTACCCCTGGAATGGCAGGACAAGCTCTAGAGGAAAAGAGGCTTGGGAACAGTGTCCTGTGTGCTGTGAGCACATAGAAAGAAAGGAAATCACTGCAGGGGGCTGAGAAGGAAAGGAAGGAGGAAACCAGAATGGGCTGTAGAGGGGGCTGATCTCTGTGGCAACCACACCCTGAGGTTGTGAGGAAGCCTCCCAACACTGGCTGTTGTGAGGAAGCCTCCCAACACTGGCTGTTGGGAGGTCACTGGCAGTGGAAGAGAATGAGTTTTAGCAAAGTGGTGGTGAGCTCTGCTCTGTAGAGCTGGGCCAGCTCTGCAGATGGTCCAGGCTGTGCTCCTCTCAGAGGCCAGCTGCCTATGGGGCTTGGCTCTAGGAGCCATTTGGGTACAGAGAGCAGGATGATTACATGGGATGCTGGCAAACCAGCTTTGGAAAGGCCAGGTAGAAAGGAACAAAAGCAAGACTGACTAGCTGCTTTTCCTAGTTAAGGACTCACAGCCGTACCAGGTATTGGGCTGGCAGAATTGCTGGGTCTTTACCAGAGGGCTGGGCAGGCTGGTAGGAGCTGGCTTGGCTCCCACGGGACAGCGATGGGGGGGGGCGGTGAGGAAGAAGGGAAGGCTGTGCACGGCTCACTCTTCCCAGAATTTGGCTATGACGGCAGTTCCAGAGGAAATGGAACCAGCTTCAGCGTGAATCCAAATAACAGCTGAATTTGGACAAATTCTAAGTGGAATCTGCCAGTTTGGGGAGTTGCCTTTTCCTGCTCTGTGATTTTCCAGCTAGAAGAGGCATGGTTAGACAGTTTTGGGCATTCCTCCTAGATGGGGCTCAAGTTAAAGCCGGTTTTCCTACCCTGCCTGTGCTAGTGAGGTGTTGGGGTGGTGGCTGGAATGAGGCTGAGTTGAAAGGAAAGCCCTAAATCGCTTGCTGGCTGTACTTAGGCTGCCGTAGGCACGCCCTGTGGTCTGTTTGTGAACGCACTCGCCTGGGACGGTGCCTCAGCACGTAATGGTGTTCTTCACTCAGTCGTGTCCAACTTTTTGCCACCCCATGGACTGTAGCCCGCCAGGCTCCTCTCTACATGGGATTCTCCAGGAATACTAGAGTGGGTTGCCATTCCCTTCCCCAGGGGTCTTTCCCAATCCAGGGATTGAAGCCTGGACCTTCTGAGCCACTAGGGAAGATACGTAATAGAAAACCTAAGGACTTAGGAGAACCACGCAGTGTCTTTGCAGAGATGAACAAGCATCAGAGCATGAGTGGCCGGCACCCTCTCCTCCACCCTCTGATGCTTGTTACCCTCCCTCCAGGTGGATGCTCGCAACATCGATGGCAGCACCCCGCTCTGTGATGCCTGTGCCTCAGGCAGTGTTGAGTGCGTGAAGCTCCTGCTCTCCTACGGGGCCAAGGTCAACCCGCCCCTGTACACAGCATCCCCGCTGCATGAAGCCTGCATGAGCGGTGAGTTGGCAGAGGTCTAGATGCCAGGGAGGCTGTCCAATGGCTGGTGAAGCTGTGGAGTCTTGAGCTTTTCTTCCTGGAGATGCAGTGCTCGCCTGGACTGAAGGCAGGGTTCTAGCCAGTCATCATCTTTCAGATGCTGACCCGGGAGTCGGGTGCCCCCTGCAGCCACTTACCTTGTGGGCTTCCCTGAGAGTCCCTGATCTGGCAAGAAGAGGAGGCCCAGATGCATCCTTGAGGCACATACTCTCAGAGGAGCTGGGCGCTTGTGGTTTTCAGCTGCCCCTGGAGAAAGGATGGATTTCAGAGGGTGGGAGGACATGGCTGCTCCAGTCTCACTGGGTCAGACACGCCCAGGAGAGGAGCTATGACTGGCAGAACTGGAAATTTAGGGTGAGACCAGCGGGCCAGGAATATTTGAGAGGCTAGACTAGGCAGTTTGGATTCCACCGTTTAGAGCAAAGTTTGCACATCTGTCCTGGGCTTTGGCGGGTGCAATGCTCTGGCTCGCTGCGCTTGTTGGGACCTGGCTCTCCAACATCTCCCCTATCTCTGCTGCCTGCACCCCGAATCCTATCGCCAAGTCACCTTTGTCAATGGGGACCACTTCAGGCAGCTCTGAAGGTTTTTGAGCAGATGCTGAATGCTAGGAACACATTTTTGAAAGATTCGTTTAGCAGTCATCCATCTATGCACAGCATGGGGAAGAGAAGATTTTTTATTCCTTCACTCATCTTAGGTTCACTGGCAGGGTCCTGCCAATAAGATGGACAAGGGACAAGGGACAGATTAAGAAGAGAAAACCAAGCAGAAGTTAGTGTGTGCATTGCACATACACACAGGAGAGCTCAGGCAGAGGGTGGTTAGAGTTGATGTCAGGGAGACAGCCCAAGGTCCAGGTCGACTCAGGGTGAGGAGGAGGCTGGCTGGTGGAGAGGACCTAGTCATGGGGACAAGTCCACATGAAAATGGCCACAGCCTGCTGGTGGAGGTGGAGCAGGCGTGATCAAGAAGTGAGAGAGGATGGAGTCTGGGATGGATGGAGCCGGACCTAATCTCAACCCCAAACTTGAGTTAAAGATGCTGGAGAAAAGCCAGGAAAGAGGCAGAAAGGTGTCAGCTGGGAGGAGGCAGGGAACCCCTGTGGTAGGAAAGTTTAGGGAAGTTCATCCAGGCAGCTTGGTGTTTCAGATACAGCTTGGGGAGCAACCAGAGGTGGGGAGACCCTTCTCTCCACGAGGGCCGGGGAGCTTTGCGTCCACAGCTGGTGACCCAAACTTTGTGTTCTCCCAGCACTGGGTACAGGTCTGTGCAGCTCGCCCCTTGTCCGCTTGCCTGGCGGGCTTTGGGGGATGGTGGGCGAGCTCCCTAGGGAATGACGCCCACCCTGTGCTCCCGTGGGTTGCAGCCCACCTCTCCTGTCTCCTGCCGCTGTCAAGCTCGCTCTAGCCACGCCTGTTACTTCAAATACACGAGGCTTTTTCCTTTGCTTCCGTTTCTTTTAAGGAAGTTCCGAGTGCGTGAGGCTTCTGATCGATGTTGGGGCCAACCTGGAAGCACACGACTGCCACTTTGGGACCCCTCTGCATGTTGCCTGCGCCCGCGAGCATCTGGACTGCGTCAAAGTGCTGCTCAATGCGGGTGCGTAGTCTTTGTCCCCGACCCCCACCCCTCCACCCCAGCCCCGGGCTCAGCGCAACAGCGTTTCCACCTGTGCCGCCTGCTGCTGCAGAAGTTGACTGCGTTCCTGGGGAGGGGCTGATGCTTCCGTGTCCCGTGTTCCTCGGCGATTTTTGACCCTACTCCCGACCCCTGCAGGGGCCAACGTGAACGCGGCGAAGCTCCATGAGACGGCGCTGCACCACGCGGCCAAGGTGAAGAACGTGGACCTCATCGAGATGCTCATTCAGTTTGGGGGCAACATCTATGCGCGAGACAACCGGGGGCGGAAGCCGTCGGACTACACGTGGGCCAGCAGTGCCCCCGCCAGGTGCCTGGAGCACTATGAGAGTGAGTGTGTGCTCAGTGGCTCCTGGTCCGTGGCTGCGCGCTCTGGGGCTGTGGGGACCGCTTGCGGGAGTCTCTGAGATGATGTCCCTTTACTCAGACGGGTCCCTGCGATGATGCAGATACAGGCGGACCTTCAGCCAACAGAGGACAAACCACCAGCTAAGACAAGGCCTCCTCTCTGGGGAAACATTTTTAAGCGTTTACATGGAATTGCAGTCACAAGAGGCTTTCAAATACCAATTGGAAAAGAAAAAGCTCATTGATTAAACATTTTGCCAACCTGACCCAACCAAAATCCATCATGGATTGAGAGGCAAATACCATCCACATCTGTCCAGAAAACATTTTCTAGAAGGTGTTTTCTCTTGCTGCATCCAGATAATTTAGGAGAAAGTAACTGGAAAAGGAATGTCACCAGTAATTCATTTTTCTTTCAAAGAGGTTTTTCTTTTATAACATTTCCTAAGTAGAGAATACTCTCTTTGGTTAATATGTATTGATATTTTGATCAAACACTCATGGTCCTAAAGGCAGCCGTTGGGGCCAGGCTCTGCTCTGTACATGTTCCTATGGCCCAACGGTCAGGGGCCTCCAGGCATGTTCCTTCTTTGGCCCTGGTATGTGTCCCTCATGAGCTCCAGGCTTCCTCTTCAGGCCTGCGGTCCTGACCCTTTGTTCCATGGGTCAGTTCTTCATGGGTCCCTGTGGCTGCAGTGCTCCGGAGCAGAGCCCCTGGGGCTTGGAACTGCAGGGATGGGCAGCCAGCATTGGCTGCCTGAACCCTTGCCCAATTCTCATCTGTCTGGAAGTTTGACAAACAAGCCTACTGGCTGCAGATTTGTGCTTTGCTGACGAATCCATGTGCTCAGTTATAACATGGTGCCAAAAAAAAATCCCCCCAAAACCCAAAGACCACAAAATGAAACCCCAGGGGCCATCAGCTGAATTCTATTTCCTGATCTGTCCTGGGTCCCAGTCCCTGGCTGTTCTTCCTGGCCGCCTTCCGGAGAGGGTACACAGGGTTCATCATCTCTGCAGGAAAGGGGAGGTGTCTGCAGTTCTGTCCTGGGTCTTGTTATGCTGAAGGATGCTGCACTCCTTCCTCAAGCTGACCTCACGTACATTCTATCCCTTTCTGCAGAGACCCCTCTTAGCCTGTCTCAGCTCTGCAGGGTGAGCCTGAGGCGGGCGGCTGGTGTCAGGGGGCTGGAGAAGATCGCCAGACTGGACATCCCTCCCCGGCTCATCGACTTCCTCTCCTACAACTGAGCTTCAGGCGTGAGGTCCAGGCAGCCGGTGACTCGGGGCCGAGTGGGGTTCTCTGCCCTCGACGTCGGAAACTGTGCCGCTGCTGTGGGGAGTAGCACCCTGAGTCCCTCCGGACTGTCCTATTGTCTTCTGTGCAGACCCTTGGCGGATGTTTCTAAGGCCGTGGGAAAGGCCTGGGGCTGGCCCTCTCTGGACTTCGGTCCAGCTCCCTCCAGCTTCCTCCCGGCCGTGCCGGTGTCTCTCTTCATGACCTTCCTTGGAGGGATTCTCAGGACAGACTCTCCAGAAGCACGGGGTGGGGCCAGGTGGGGCTGGGGGGCCAGGGCTCTGATTCCATTTCCACACACCTGGGAGGCACCAGCCCTGATTCCTTCAGCGCCGGGGGGCCTTGGATGTGCAGAGGGAGGAGCCTGCACTGCAGGGGGTAGGCTCTGGGAGTGGGTCCCGGCAGGGCCTGGGACGTGCTTTGGGGACAGCCTGCCCCCTTGGGTGCTGTTTTGTGGAGCCACGGTTGGCACCTTGTGAGACCCACCTGTGCCCAGGTGTGCCCATCACTCAGGGGGCTTTATACAGGTCTCAGTGGGGAAGCATCAGGCTTCCTATTCCCACAGTGTTTCTTAAGATGTTTTTCTCCAGTCTGAGGTCTCAGCTCTTTTAAAAAGTGTATGCTGGTGATGAAAACTTTTAGACAAATGCACTGTAGCACTTAGGTTTCGTTAACAAGTCTGTAAAGCAACAGGTAACAGGAAGGCGTCTTAGGACATCCTCCCTGGGGTAGTGATTTCCAACGTGAAGCACCACTGGGAAACT
The DNA here is from genome assembly GCA_006410615.1 of Neotragus moschatus. Taxonomy (NCBI): domain Eukaryota; kingdom Metazoa; phylum Chordata; class Mammalia; order Artiodactyla; family Bovidae; genus Neotragus; species Neotragus moschatus. The sequence continues at coordinate 193,685 of SJYA01001831.1, forward strand.
CTTTAGAGACTGTTTTTCATCTTTCTACAGCTGCTAAATGAATTCTTTGCCCTCCCCAAGTTTTGCTAATTTCCTAAAGCTCTGCAGTTAGCAGAAGAGGTCGCATTACCCTCTGCCAGGTCCAGTGTGGATTCATGCATTTTTTGTGGATACTTAAGGAACATCTGAGCTTCAGTCACTGCCTTGGTGCTGTGAGCTGGCCAGGAATCAGACTCGTCATCTAGTCAGGGCGAGAAAGTGTTGCACAATCTGATTTTAGTAATAGAAAGAAGCAAGTAATTCTACATTATAAACCATGAGGTGACATGACATAGTATGTTCAAACGGCATCTGTCTGCTTAAGATTCTGTATCATAATTTAAAATCTCAGGGGTTAAACTAGAGGGCGTTTGTATAAGTAGTTGAGGTCTATTTGGTTTGGGGGGCAATGGAGAAAGTACCCCTTGTAAACTCTCTTGTGGGTCAGGCCTCAAGCCAGTGTCCCCAGAAATGTTGACCTCACCAGGTTCCTCTGGAGAGTGTGGGGGGAAGAATGAGCCTGGTGGGTCAAGGTCATACCAGCTGTGCTCACGACCAGGGGCGTCTCTTGGAAGGGCTACACGGGTGGGGCCCATACATGGTGGAAAGTTCTGTGCTGGCAGCTGTGGGTATTTTCCGCTCCACTGCTCAGGCTATTAGGATGGTGCTTCCTCGTACAAGGAGATAAGAGCCGCTCCCATTTGCTGCAGGTGTAGATACGTGTTCTTGGTCAATCAGTGTATCCGTGTGCACAAATCACACACAAAAAAGTGCCAGGTTCTGCCCTTTCATCTTTGTAACAGGAACTTGCCTCTGTCTGTGAAAGCTGCTAACATTTCTACATGTGGGACACCAGGGGCAGAGTCTGGTTCCTGCATTTACTGCTCAATAAAATTGGTCGGGGTGAGTCCATCCTTTTGTACACATGGCCCTTTTCTTATTGGGGGTGGGCAGAAGCACAGGGTGGGCCTCATCCAGGGAGAGCCAGAGGGGCTGCTGCCATCTCCACTGGGTCGTGGCTAGTCCTGGACGTGTGTCTCCCTCGCCCCTCTTCTAGCTGCTCCTCTCCTGGTGCTGGTCTCCGTACCCCCGCGTGTGGAGAGACCCTGCCAAGGGACCAGATGACTAATATTCCAGGGCTTCCCATAGCTGCCCCCCACTTTATTGAGATGTAACTGATGAGCATAGACCCCTCTGTTGGACTGGCTGAAGACATATCTCAGCCCTCCAAGCCTGGGTCTTCCCAGCTGTAGGAGAGGGATCAAGGTCAGACTTTGATCACTGAAAGGATATGATGATCAACCACCAAATCTCACAGATGAGAATATAAGGCCAGTTAGGCTCAGATGTTTTCATGAAGCCAAAATCTGGTGATGAGAAGTTGCCTTGAAAATGATGACGTGCTTCTCAAATATTAAAGTCGTATGCATGACTGTACTTGTTGATGTGTAAACCTCTTCGCCCGGTGATACCAGTGGTAAAGAACCTGCCTGCTAATACAGGAGACATAAGAGATGTGGGTTCGAACTCTGGGTCAGGAAGATCCCCTGGAGGAGGGCATGGTAACCCATTCCAGCATTCTTGCCTGGAGAATGCCATGGACAGAGGAGCCTGGTGGGCTACAGTCCATACAGTTTCAAAGAATCGGATATGACTGAAGCGACTTAGCACATGCACACATCTTACAACCATGTAAACAATTCTCTTCTGACTTTGAGGTAGGACCACCTATTTCAGGAGTAATCCACTCAGGACACCTCTCGGTTTACATTTTAAAACTCAATGTGCACATAAGGAACTATATTCAATATCTTGTGATAAACCATAATGGAAAAAAGTGTGAAAAAGAATATATATACAAACTGAGTCACTTTGCTGTACAGCAGAAATTAACACAACATTGTAATTCTACTCTACTTTAAAAAGTTAAAAAAAAACAAACCCAATGTGCAGCTGACAGATTTGGGGAAGATATTTGCATAGATAACAAAGACAACTGATCAAACTATGTGAGGATATTTTATAAATCATTCAGAAGATTAACACCCCCTCCCCTCAAAAATAAAGCAGTCAAAGACTATGAGCAAGAAACTTACAGAAGAGGAAACCTCAAATGTCCCCTGACTTGAAAGGCTGGTCCTTTCCTGTCCAACTTGTCCAAAGTAGTGATGATGGAAATGCACATTAGTGAGTACACACTTCAACAAAATGATACTGTTAAGTTCCATCATCTTAACAAAAATGAAAATGGGTGTTGGGCAAATGGCAACTCAGATGGCCAACAGGGGTATAAATTGGTAGATGTGTTCTGGAAAGCTGTTACATGGTATTGCTAAAAGTGCTTATACCACAATTGCACAGTAGCTCTACTTTCTTTTTTTTTCTTTTAGTTGCATTGTAATTGATATATACCATCATATGAGTTTAAGGTGTGTACAACACACACAATGAAATGATGACCACCTCAGATTTACTGAACATGGGTCCTCTCATATAGATACCGGAGAAGGCAATGGCACCCCACTCCAGTACTCTTGCCTGGAAAATCCCATGGATGGCGGAGCCTGGTAGGCTGCAGTCCATGGGGTCACTTAGAGTCGGATATGACTGAGCAACTTCACTTTCTCTTTTCACTTTCATGCATTGGAGAAGGAAATGGCAACCCACTCCAGTGTTCTTGCCTGGAGAATCCCAGGGACAGGGGAGCCTGGTGGGCTGCCGTCTGTGGGGTCGCACAGAGTTGGACACGACTGAAGTGACTTAGCACTTAGCATATAGATACAACATGAAAGAAATAGGAAACAATTGTTTTCCTTGTGATGAGAACTCAATTTACTTTTTAAACAACTTTTATACAACGTACAGAAGTGTTATATTTATCATGTGTGTTACATCTCTAGCACTTATTTATCTTGTAACAGGAAGTTTGTCTTTTTTTTTTTTTTTAATTATTTTTGGCTGCACTGGGTCTTCATTGCTCTGCAAAGGCTTTCTCTAGTTGCAGCGAGTGGGGGCTACTCTATGGTTTCGGTCCATGGGATTCTCACTGCAGTGGCTTCTCTCATTGTGGAGCATGGGCTCTTGGCATGCAGGCTCCAGTAGTTGCAGGGCATAGACGCTGTAGCTGAAGCTCACGGGCTCTAGAGCACAGGCTCAGTAGTTGTGGTGCCTAGTTGCACCGTGGCATGTGGAATCTTCTGGGACCAGGGATTGAACCTGTGTCCCCTGCATTAGCAGGAGGATTCTATCCACGGTGCCACCAGGGAAGCCCTAGAAGTTGTCCTTTTTTGACTACCTTCACCTGATTATGCCTTCCTCCTAACATTTCTATTTTGGCAAATGTACCTGAAGGAACCCTCACATGTGTCACAAGCAGACGAGAGGCAATGATTAGTGCCACAGTGCATGTCATAGTGAAAAACCTCAGCAGCAGAGAAGCTGTAGAATAAATTTGCACATTCACTTAATGCTTATGCACTGTGACTGTTAAGGTGAATCAGAGTTACATCAGTTCAGTTGCTCAGTCATTTTGTGTCCGAATATTTGTGACCCCATGGACTGCAGCATGCCAGGCTTCCCTATCACCAACTCCCAGAGCTTACTCAAAGTCATGTCCATTGAGTCGGATATGGTTTACATGGATTACCACTAATAGATCTAAAAATTATAATGGCCAATGAAAAAAGAGCTGCCAACCTTACTGAAGTATAGTGTGAATCCATTTGTAGAAAGTGAAATACAAGACAGACTGAGCGTCTGAGGATATGTGTGTGTTCAGTGCCATCACAGAACCCACGTGATAACCTTCGAGTTTAAGCGTTTGAGTTCCTTTATTCAGGAAAATGAGCCTAAGCCTGGCTCCCATCACAGAGCTCACCGGCCCATGTTGTGAGCAGCTGTGCTGACCGCGGGAGTGCCAGCAGGCTGCCTGCTTCTCCACCCTGCAGCACTGACTGTCCTTTCCATGACGGCCTGGAAAAGGCTTCCAGACCCTGCAGACTTTGTTTTTCCTCTTTTTTCAGTGTGAGTACCATGTGGCATTGACAGCTAAGCCTATCTTATGCTGGCATCAAAAGTCTCGTGATCTCTGGCAGCTTGAATGCAAATGTGTCTTATGTTGGTCCAATCTAAACAGGGAGCCTCCTAGAAGCCTAAAGTCTCAAAACCACAAATAAAGGAGAAGAGGCTCGTGACAAGTCTCTCTCTCATACACACATCTCCTTCATGTAGACTCTGACTTTCCAGCAGCTGGTCTCCAGGTGTATGGTTCTCACGAACCACAAACTTCAGAGGAGAGAACTGGCACCAGAGCTCTGAGCTGGGTGTGCAAGTAGCACACCCCTCTGCATTCTGCACAGTCCAGAGACATTTCCCCTTGCTTCTCGGTGTTCTCCAAATCCGGAGGCTCACTCTGCTGTGGTGGAGACAGGGTGCTGGATGAATGAGAGGAGGAATGTCCTCTTGGCCCTTGGTCCACTTTCCCTTTCGTTCCTTCCTCCCATCCATCTACCCTTCTTTTAAAATCATTTTATGTATTTTTGGCAGTGCTGAGTCGCCCTCTGGATGCAGTGAGCAGGAGCTACTCTCTAGCTGTGTGTGGTTTTCTCGTGGTGGTGGCTTCTCTTGTCGTGGAGCATGGGCTCTAGGGTGCATGGGATCAGCAGTTGTCACTTCAGGGCTCCGTACTTGTGGTGCCTGGGCTCAGCTGCTTCATGGCACGTGGGATCTTCCCAGACCAGGGATCACACCCGTGTCTCCTGCATTGGCAGGCAGATTCTTTACCACTGAGCCACCAAGGAAGCCCTGTTTTGTTTATTTTTTCAAACTGATTATTCTCTCTTAGGTTCTCCACTGGGCACTGAAGATACCAGTAACCCCACCAAAAGCAAAAGCCAACACCCTAAACAGAAGTACAAGCCCTGGCCCCGAAGGACCTGAATCTGTTGCTCAGGGAACAGACATAGGAAGTATATCTGGGAATAGGGGCAGGAAGGGGTCGTGAGCCCCAAACAGGAAGGAGGCCCAACTTTGCTCTTAGAGAAGGAGAGAGATGACCTAGACTGTTTCTCACGTCTTGAGTAAATAAATATTTACAACTGCATTCATTTCTCTATTCGTGGTACTGTGTAGTTTACCAAGCTTGCTAAGAGCCTGTAGTATTGGCAGCACTTTTCCGGAGCAAGTGTGAAGATGCCAAAGACTGACGGATACAGCTTCTCTTTTGTTTCATTTCATACACTCCTCCCAAACACAGAAACCAGAGGGTGAAATCTAATCACATAGGGTTTTACATGTGTAAAGCATTCACTATAAACATTTGTGCTTACTTCTTCCAAAAGCCTGGAGGAGACTTCTACAAAGGGCCAAACTGAGAAAAGCGAGCCAGACCTTCTGCCTGTGAGTCAACACGCAGAACACATGTGGGTGGTTTTAAAAATTGAAATTAACTGAGCCATAGGGGAAAGATCATCACAGGCTACCTTCACAGAGTCTAATTGTTAGGTTTTTTTTTTTTTAACTCTTTCTTTTGGAGAGTCAGAGGGGTCCTTTGCTTCTTTAAAAAAAAAAAAAAAAGCACAGAGTGGGGAATTCCCTGGTGGCCCAGTGGTTAGGACTCTGCTTTCTCACTATGGAAGGCCAGGGTTCAACCCCTGGTTTTGGGAACTAAGATTTCACAAGCCACATTGCCCCCCAGAAAGCTCAGAGTGTATCCAGCAGAAAATAGGATTCAGTTCTCTTTAAGAGCCAACTGAGCAGGGTCTAAGGGCAGCACAGGGAGCGGCTGGAGGAGGGGAGGGGAGGGGAGGGGAGCCGGTGGAAAACACGGGGCGCTAGGTCCTGCCCGTTGGGGTCACCAGTTCTATCAGCTGCCTCTGGGGCCTCTTCCTGGGGAGACTGGCCAGAGCTCTCAGAACAGGCCAAGAGCAGGACGTTGTTTCTGACACATACAGCATGGGTCAGAGCAATGTTACCTGCAAGGCTGGAGGACACACCCCCACAGCTGTAACCAGGGGCCTCACCTGGAAGGCGGCCCCAGTATCAATTCACATGNGGGGAGGGGAGGGGAGGGAAGCCGGTGGAAAACACGGGGCGCTAGGTCCTGCCCGTTGGGGTCACCAGTTCTATCAGCTGCCTCTGGGGCCTCTTCCTGGGGAGACTGGCCAGAGCTCTCAGAACAGGCCAAGAGCAGGACGTTGTTTCCGACACATACAGCATGGGTCAGAGCAATGTTACCTGCAAGGCTGGAGGACACACCCCCACAGCTGTAACCAGGGGCCTCACCTGGAAGGCGGCCCCAGTATCAATTCACATACTTTTAAGCAAGGGCTGCCCAATCTGGGAGACTCGATAAAGCTGAAAGACGTTTCTAATCATAAGGGAACTGTGACCTGAGACGGGGGACTTGGCTTCTTACTTGAACACACTTCTTCATGGAAACAAAGGTAACAAGTTCCCAACCAGCCTACAAAAACACATTCCTTTGTGTTCTAGAAACATGTAATCGGTTTGATCGATTGCTTTGTGATGATGGTTGCAGCATCCTGTGAGGGTCCGCCTGGGTCACAAAGGACTAAAACCCAAAGCCAGGCAGCCAGCTGACCACACACACAAAGTCTTGGCTCAGGGATGTGGGGACCCTGCTTGGTGAGGGGTCGCCACCCCTGAATGGAGGCATGATGGACCTGAAGGCTGGATTGTGAAGGATGTGAATCTACTCGATAGTAAACCTGATCTCAAAGACAGTCTGGGGCTTCCCTGCTGGCTCAGCAGTAAAGAATCTGGCTGCTAATGCAGGAGACATGGGTTTGATCCCTGGTCCGGGAAGATCCCACATGTTGCACAGCAACTAAGCCCGTATGCCACAACTACGGAACCTGTGCTCTAGAGCCCAGGAGCTGCAAGCACTGAGCCCATGTGTCCTTGAGAAAGAGAAAGCCTCAGCAACAAGAAGAAACAAGAGAAGCCACAGCAACGAGAAGCCCCACAACTAGAGAGGAGCCCCTGCTCGCTGCAACTAGAGAAAAGCCGGAACACAGCAACTAAGACCCAGTGCAGCCAAAAGTAAACACAGAAATAAAATAATTTTTTAGAAAAGACAGATTTTTAGTTTATATTGAACTTGAGGGAAAGCAGGAGGAGGAAACTTTGACTGAGATGCCCAAGGCACCTTTGGTTTTAGAAGTTTGTAAGGTGCGTTGTCCCACTGACATGACTGTAAACTTCACCTTGTCACAGGTGTGCTTCCAGGATTTCCATGCATCACAGAAGGGCCAGTGTGATACCAAAAATGGGAGAAGAGAGAGAGATAAAATGAATAAGGAGAGAGAGGAAAATGAATGTTAAGTTGTCGGGCACAAGTTGGATGAGAAAAACAATTCAGGGGTGAAAGGGATGTGGGATACTTGGCCCAGCAGAATTTGGTTTATTTTCCTGGGCTCCAAAATCACTGTAGATGGTGACTGCAGCCATGAAATTAAAAGACACTTGCTTCTTGGAAGAAAAGCTATCATAAACCTAGACAAAGCAGAGACATTACTTTGTCAACAAAGGTCCGTCTAGTCAAAGCTATGGTTTTTCCAGTAGTCACGTATGGATGTGAGAGCTGGACCATAAAGAAGCCTGAGCCCTTAAGAACTGATGCTTTTGAACTATGGTGTTGGAGAAGACTCTTGAAAGTCCCTTGGATTGCAAGGAGATCCAACCAGTCCATCCTAAAGGAAATCAGTCCTGAATATTCATTGGAAGGACTGATGTTGAAGCTGAAGCTCCAGTACTTTGGCCACCTGATGCGAAGAGCCAACTCATTTGAAGTGAGATGGTTGGATGACATCACTGACTCAATGGACTTGCGTTTGAGCCAGCTCCAGGAGATGGTGACAGACAGGGAAGCCCGGCATGTTGCAATCCATGGAGTCACAAAGAGTCAGACATGACTTAGCGACTGAAAAACAAGAGCTTACATTCAAGGAGAAGATGCCTCTGTGTGGGATGGGAGGAAAGGATGTTATGAAGTGAGTCATGGTTAATTTTATGGGTCAACTTGACTGGGCCAGGGGATGCCCAGGTAGCAGGTAAAACATTATTCTAGGGGTGTCTCTAAGCTTCTCCTTGCAAGAGATGAGCATCTGAGTCAGCAGACTGAATAAAGAAGGTCACCCTCATCAAGGTGGAGGCACCATCCAGTCCCTCAAGGCTTGAAGAGAACAGAGATGGGGAGGAGGGGGTCTGATCTCTGCCTGGCCACTGAGCTGGACATGGGTGTTCTCCTCCCACAGACTATGGACTGGCACTGGCAGACTGGGACTGGCACTATGGCTTCCTCCCGTCCCAGGCCTGCATGTCCGGACTGGACTATACCACCAGATGCCCAGGTCTCGAGGCTGCAGGTGGACAGAGGGACTTTCCGCCTCCATGACGGAGTGAGTCCTGTGCGATAAATCCTCCCCTCTCTGTATGCATGGGAAAGCATCTCCCACTGGGCCTGTTTCCCAGGAGAACCTTCACCAACACAAGAAAGGAGTATTTTGCAAATGTGACAGTCGTGATTCAACACGGTAAATGGCGGTGTCTACTGAACATGAACCTAGGCCAAGCAAGAATGCGGCTTAAAATCTGGCACTTATTAAAACCCCTAGCATACTCTGCTACCTACTAAGCACTGTCTTCTGTCAGGGGATAGGGCAGGAAGGCAGGCAGGCTGGGATTTCCAGGGCCGGGGTAGATGGACCTGAAGCATCCAGGCCCATACCCTGATTTCCCCGGGAGGAGATGCAGGTGGACATGGGACTTTCCTCGGCTTCTCTTCCAGTGGTTTCCAAACTTTTGCCTGGAATGGAGTCACCTGGGGGGCTTGTTAAAACAGACTGCTGGGCCTCCTCCCTGAAGAAAACGTGATTCAGTGATTCTGGGCTGGGGCCTGTGAACCTGCATTTCTGTGAGTTCCATGGGACACAGCGGCTGCTGGAGGGGGTGTCGGGAAGATCCACCCCGGAGACCACTGCTCTGCCAGCTGCGGCTTCCTCTCCACCAGGCTCTCAAACTTTAATTTTGAGGCCCAGTTCAGTGAAACACCCTCAACGTGTAGTATTTTAAGGAGATGCATGGAGCCTCGAGATGCTCGGCATAGCTGAGGTCATTTCCCATCATACTTCCCAGGGGGTATCACAGGGAGTCAGGCTTCTGGGGCTGGGGTCCTGGGAATCTTGCTTCAAAGGTTCCTGGCCACAAAGAACAGTGCTGTGTTTCTCTCTGCTGCTGTCAGCATTGACTTCCAGCTGTAGCCCAGTGCCTGAACTGCAGGAGTGAACACTGTAACCACCCGTACTCTGTGCTGACAGGTGGCTCTGATCACAGCCTAGAGTGAATCACTACTTTCCTCGGGATGCTCCAACGGCTGAAGGAGGTGATGGATGACCGGAAGAGATCCAGAGACGTAGATAAATCTCTGTCTTACCAGTGAACCAGGGCAGGCCACTGTGGACTGGGTTTCCTTTGGTGTTGTTTTTTTTTCTTTAATATTTCCAAGTGAATCCAGGCACCTGGTAGAGTTCTGCCCTTGAGCAGCTTCAGGAGGTAAAGGAGAGGGTGTGCTGCCATTTTCTGCTCTGAAAAGAGCAGAATAAAGGAGTAAAGATGGGGGAGATTTATTCTGGAGGCAGAGGGGACCCTTTGAGGGATTTTAGTTGGGGGATAATGGGATGGGAGCTAGGAGACAGACAGCAGAGGCTGCAGGTGTGAGGTCCAGGGCCCTTTAGAGTTTCTCAGAGCAGGGGAGAGGGAAGGGAAGGGGGCCGCAAGGGAGAAAGTGGTGAAGGTCATGCCCACAGCTCAGAGGTAAAATCAACTGGACTGCGAGACTGACTGGATATTAAGAGATTGACTGGATTAAGTCTGGGAGGTGGTCTTGTGAATTTAGGCCTGAGTTCCTGGGAAGGGTGGTCATTCTCTCTCTTTCTCACACACATACACTGAAGGGATCATTAGATGGAGCTGGCTGACGCCCCTTCACTCAGCTTGGGACCTGGTTCTCCCTGCAATGTCCCCACAAGACCGCTGACACGTGAACAAGACCCTCTGCAGGTTTGGGGATAATGTGTGCCAAATGCCACCGCTCTCCAGACGCTGCCCCAGTCCTGCTGGCCGAGAAGGTGCCCCTGGCCTACAGCTTGGGCGGTGCCCTGGGCCACTGCTGCGACACAGAAGCCGGCAAGGGCCTCTCTGCCACGAGGCCGAGGCCTGTCCGTGTCCCTCTCGGAGCCTCATGTTAAGTCCTTGCTCTCTCATCCTGCCTTGGAACAACCTAACCCAACACTCGGTCCTGGACCCAGAGGACACCGGACGTGTAGGAGGACCGGCCACCGGGCAGAGCAGAGGCCATGCTTGCTTGGATGCGGCCTCACGCCAGCACTTAAGGGGCAGGGAGATAGGAGAGGAGGCAGAAGGAGTCCCTGTTTGAGCTAAGGCAAAGGAAACGCTCTTTTCTGAAATAACATATTCTCCAGAAATCAAACACTCAAAGGAAGATAGAAGCTTAAAGACCAAGATGCTTCACCTAGAACAGTTCAGGCCCATGGACTAAGTGAGCCCGGAGCCCCATGAGGGCTGATTGGTGTTTTACTTCCCTGATCAAAGAGGGATTTCTGATGCAGGCCAAAGATAAGAAATCCAAGTAACGGAATTCACATCTCCTGGGTCTAAGATCTTCATGACCTGGATAATCACGATGGTGTGATCACTCATCTAGAGCCAGACATCCTGGAATGTGAAGTCAAGTGGGCCTTAGAAAGCATCACTAGGAACAAAGCAAGTGGAGGTGATGGAGTTCCAGTTGAGCTATTCCAAATCCTGAAAGATGATGCTGTGANGGGGGTAGTGGCTGTAATCTGATGGCTGGCAGATGGCAGGTATTCTTCTCTTCTCTGAGTATCCTTGGGGCTGACGCATTCACATTGTGATATCCTTGTTTACTACTATGGCAAGAAATATTCCATTTCTTACTGCTAACCTAAAGAAACTCCTGGAGTTCCAGCAGCTAGGGCTGGATGGGTTGCAGGCAGCTGTGGCATGCAGCTGAAATGCAGATAGGGTGGGGTGTAGACCCTACAGAGACTCCCAGGAGCCACTGCCTTTCAACCCTCCTCTTTTCTAACTCCCACTGTCTATTCTGGCTCTGGGCAGCACACCCCTGTGGGGACCAAGGGACCTCCGGCAGGGAGGAGGGCTTTGAAAGCCACAGGGTTAGTGATGAGACAGGGCAAAGCAAACCCAACCAAAACATGGAGCTTAGGGTGGGCTGGGCATGGCAGATTTCAGGATGATTCCATGACTGTCAAGGGCAGGGTGTGGACCTCAACACACCCAGGTTCCTGGCAGACCTTGATTTCCTGAAAAAGCTCCACAAAGCAATCCTGAAGCCACAATATACTGCCCTCTGCTCTATAATCACAAGCAACAGTTTTGGGGTTGATGGATTCACCTGTGATCTTCCTAAAGACCACTGAGGTTTCTGATCCCCTTCCCAGCCGCACGCGTCTCCCTGGGCTGAGTGCGCCCAGAAACTCCTGGCCCTGGCACAAACGGGATGGGCATCCTCAGGGATGCCACCCCAGCTCCTGATTGGCTGGGGCTGCAGGTCCATCCCCTCCAGCTACAAAGCATCCTAAAGTTGAGGGTGGGGTGTCCACCTGGAGCTCTAGGATGGAGCAGACCGTTTGGTCCTAACCAACCCCAATACAGCTTCCAACCTTGTTTGTCCTCCTTCGTCCTGCTTGCAGGAGTGAGGGAGGCGGAGTTCAGAACCCGACAGATCTCGGGTGCTGTCTCGGGGTTGGGGGGCCACTGAAGAGGCATCTTCTGGGTGGGGGACCTGGAAATGATGAAAGGCTCTCCCAGCCTTCCACCCCCTCTCTGCTGGGACTGGAGACCTCAGCCTGCAACATGCATTTCAAGGATGTCACGGATTGCTTGTTTGTCTATATTTGTTCTCTGGTCAGTGGGGCTGGGGTTAGGGTCTGCCTCTCCCTGGCTCACTGGCCCCTCTACCACCTGTTCACACGTTGGGTGTTGGGCCCTTAGGACCTTAACTGTGAAAGGTCAACAGTCCCCTTGATTGTTTCCAGGCTGCCTCCCTCCCCCTCCCATGGAACAAACAAAACACACCAGCAGACAGATCCTATTGATGGCCCAGACCTGACCTGTATGGGAGGAACATCGCATCCCTGCCAGTGGGTCCAAGAGGACTGTGAACACAGGCCTTGTCTCTGCTTCGTGACTGTATAGGTCACCCCATGAGATGGCTGGGCTCATTGACTTTAATAAGGATGAAGGGAGACTGGGTTCAGGATGCCTCCAGACCTCCGCTTTTCACCCCCTGCTTCTGCCCAGAGGCATCAGATCTTTCCAGGCCCATCCTGGCCTGGTTTCACCATCTTTACCCTGTCTGGTTGTGCATGACCAACCGCAGAGGCCATGTCTTTGATTCTACGCTGAAGAGAGTATTTCCTGGGGACCAGGGGTGCAGGATCAGGAAAAGGAGCCACTATGCACTGTCCACAGGGCAGAACTGTTTGGAAATGCAGATTCCCACACCAGCCCCACCTTCTAGTTTCTGAGGATGACCCAAAGTGGTGAAGACTTTCCTCTCTGAACTGCTCACCCAGAAGGAGAAGCGGTCCAGGACTCAGTTTCTCCTCTTCCTCCTCCCAACACTCACACACAACACATGGAGCAAGCTTTTTCTCCTGGCTGATTTCGGTTTTTACCTTTGGGGCAGGGGTGCTGCCTGATCCATCCTTGTATCCTTGGGGCCAGACATAAAATCTAGCATGGAGTGGGTTCCTGAAGTGTTGAGCGAATGATGAGTAAGAGGAAATGCCAGGAGGAGAGGAAGGAGGACAGGGAGGTTACCTGCAGAGCCGGAGGTGGGGGAACTGCGGAGGAGGTGGGGGACTGGTGAGCTGGATGAGGTTTATGGGGCTCTTTTCTCTTTTTGTTGTTATCTGGAGACATGACTGATTCCCCTTCTGGAATGTTTACTTGAGAAGCTGAAGAGAGAGGGAATTACCCAGAGAGACAGCAGGTTTCTTTTCTCAGTAGCCCAAAGCCAAACAGATGGTTGAGGGCAGTGGCCAGGGCATGGCCCTGCAGTGAGCTGAACATCCTTCACCATGAGAGCCTGGCTCTGAGCGGCTCTAGACAGGCCTGTGAACTGGTGAGGGCTGATGCGGGGCGATGAGTCACCCATTCCTCATGGCATAGCTGTGGCCTTCCAGGAAATGGTGTTAGACACGTATGCATAAATACACACATGCAACTTGTACACCTGAGGGCATGGACCAGCCACACCAAGCTGATACAACAAGGCTTCCTGCCCACCCCCCCCGACCCCACGGTTCCTCCAGCTTGCTGGTTTAGCAGAGTCTGGGGCACCCAGAAGGGTGGGACCAGGTGGACAGGAGATTCGCTGAGATGCTTCTTCTCTTTGGTGATGCTAAGGTGACTGGGATAAAGACCCTGGTCACCTGGGGCTCTTGCATGGTGAGCAAAACTGAAGAACGTGGAGGCCCACAAATGTGTCAGTTAACGGCAAGAGTGGGAACAAAACTGTGAGGACGTGAGACTCCAGTGGGTCTGCTTGCAGTCACAGAAGTTATATGTGTTAAAAATCACCAGTCACTTACTGAGAAATGATCAGTCTGGTACAGTGGACCTCAGCTTCCTTCTACACCCACATCAGTCCCCCAGCATTTCCCCAAAGCTTGTCCATTTTGAGTTTTCCCACAAATAATGTTTTTATGTACCCAAATCAAAGGGATTCCCTGGTGGCTCACTGGTAAAGATTCCACCTGCCAAGGCAGGAGATGTGGGTTTGATTCCTGGGTTGGGAAGATCCCCTGGGGAAGGGAATGACAACCCTCTCCAATACTCTTGCCTGGACAATCCTATGGACAGAGAAACCTGGTGGGGTCACAAAGAAAGGCCCCAGAAAGGAAAGGAAGGGTACTTCAGACTGAATGCTTATCCCCTACCAAATTCGTATACTGAAGCACTAACCTCCAAGGTGATGGTGTCAGGAGGGGCCTTTGGGTGGTGATGAGGTCATGGAGGTGGAGCCCTGAGGATGGGATTAGTGTCCTTATAAAGAGACCCTAGAGAGTGCCCTCCAGGTGTGAGGACACACTGAGAAGACACTCTCTATGAACCAGGAGGCAGGTCCTCACCAGACACAAATCCTGGCCACACCTTGATCTTGACCTTCAGCCCACAGAACTGTAAGCAATAGACTCTTGTTTATCAGCCGCCAGGTCTGGTGTGGTGTTACAGCAGCTGAGCTCACTAAGACAAAGCGGTGACAGTAAACTTCCCCTCGTCCTGCTACCCACACTGGGGCCACTGGACAGAGGTGGATGGGTTCTGGAGGTCACGTGGAGATGCCTCTTTGGGTCTAAGACAGTGTAATGACTGTGCTGTGAACAGTGGGGCATCAATGCCTTTCCAAGCATCTGGGGTCAAATCTCAGCTCTGCCTCTGCCTAACCCTGTGACCTGAGCCAGAATAGTTCACATCTCTGGGCCTCAATTTTTTCCACTGTTTACTGGGGATAACAATAGCACTGACTGGTGGTGCCCAACACCCAGCTTTCATGGTGACTCTGACAATTCTCACGCATTTTAGTAGGGGGCTCATAAGACTGTTGAAGGTCCCTTTGCTCCTAGACCCCTCCCTCCACATTGCCGGGGTTACAGCATAGGGGTGCACGTGGAGAACTCAGATCTGCCCCATCCTGCTGCTGGGAGGCTGCCCACAACGGCGCATGGCCTGGACGCCAAGATGAACGTCTTCAGACGTGAGATGAGGGACCAGGTATGGCAAGCCTTGAGGCCTCGACAGGCAGTGAGAGAGGTCCTAACACAGGATGTTGGGCCTGACCTTCAGCTCTGGGCCTGCTGGACTGTTTGGGGAGGAATCACTGGTTTTCTCCTGTCCGGAAAGGATGCACCAGTCTTGCTACACCCCTCCTCTCATAAGGGATGTGAGGACAAGAAGCTGACTGCCCAGCTGCCCGGAAGAAAAACGAGGCCATGATGGGACCCTGTCCCTGGTCTGTGGCCACATCCCTGTGACCGTGAACCACACCAGCCTCCTCACGCCTTCTGCCTCCTCCTCAGCTGTGCATCCCCACCGGCAAACAGCAGTGACCACAGGCAGGCACCGCCGGCCCAGGCCGGCTCCCCAAAACTCCGAGAACTTGGGAGCCTGTGGACACTGAGCGTGTGCTGTGAGAGCTCAGTGTGTAAACAAGTGTGCATGGACATTGGGGAGGGCGCAGATGCCTTCGGTTGCCCGTGGTCCCCACAGCGACGGCAGGGTCAGATGTTCAGAAGTGAACCAGGAGGTTGTTGGGAGGAGACCGATGGGTGAGCCAATATTCAGGTGACTCACCGACCATAGATGTAAAGAGAGAAGTTCAAACTGCAACCTCGAAGGTGGGGCGGGGGACTCCCTTCCCAGCCCCGACACAGATCCCCCTGGGCAACCGGCAGAAAATGCAGGTCCTCAAACCCAGAGATGCCTCCACTCAGTTCCAGTTTCCCTCTAGGCTCTCACGGTGACTAAGGACAGGACTCGCTGACTCTGCTGCCAGACTCTTCCATCCTGGAGGTAGTGGACCAAATAATCCACGGTCCACATCCGGCCCTTTTCAGAGTGAGAGAGTTAACACAGCACTGACGCAGAACACGAATGGACCCCGGACTTTACTGCAGGGACAGGAGACCCGACTGCAGTCCAGCCCCGCCGTTCATCTGTCTGGGCAGTTTCCTCATGGTAAAACATTATTTTACTGGGACATTTTCTGTATCTAGTTACCCAACAAACATCAGCCGCTTTATGAGAGTTCAGAATCTCATTGTGTGTGTGGCGGGCAATCTACTCCACTTATTCTAAAATATCTCCCAGGAGGAAAGACCTTCTTAGCTGAACTTACCTTTTAAGGAATCAAGCAGGATGGCCAGCATGCCGGCCTCAGCAATCCTTGCCCCACAGCCAATGGGGTTTTAACAGTGAAACCCAAGCACTGTTTCCCCTCATCCCCGTCTCTGCTTCTCTCTAGAAGGTACAGTGGTTTCTCATGCTCTCGTTC
This sequence comes from Neotragus moschatus, assembly GCA_006410615.1. NCBI lineage: Eukaryota > Metazoa > Chordata > Mammalia > Artiodactyla > Bovidae > Neotragus > Neotragus moschatus. The sequence continues at coordinate 209,844 of SJYA01001831.1, forward strand.
CCATAATCTCCCACCCACCCCGACAAGCCAAACAAAAACAAAACTGTAAATGATCTGAGACCAAAATAGGTGCTTCCTGATTCCACTCCTGCAGGCGTTGTGGTTCGTTTAACCAAATTGCTAAACACATCGTCCCAGCAGCCCCCACCCCCGCCACGTCCTGCTCTCTGTCAGACTCTCTGCACCTCGGGGCCCCTGTTGGTGCCTGGCCCCCTAACCCCATTGGTCCTTCCTCCTCGGTCGTGTCTCTCACTCTCTTCCCTTCCACGTCCCCATCACGGCTGCTGCCTTACTTACAGCAGCTGCTGTTGCTGCTGCGGACTTTTCTGCTTTTCTGTGTCGCCAGACACTCCTGGAATCTCTTGGTTCATCATGTTGCTCATTCTGCTCCGGATCTACAAACTCAGCATGTTGTGGGGACAAGTTGGGATGTCATGATGGGAGATTTGAGAGGTTCCTGCCCAGTGGCACCTGAATACCTGTACAGGGGGACTTGGTGGGGCAGTTGGCTAGAGGGGAGGGATTAGAACTCGCCTTGGTGTGACCTGGAGTAAGCATGATGTGTTTATAACTGATGTAATAATTGATTCAGGCAAATAGCAAAGATTTCTAAAGATGGTTTCACCAGAGTGCGTCATGGATCAAGAAAAGCCACATCATGGGAAAAACAAAAGCTTCCCCGGTTGGTCTTATCAATTCTGATTCCTGGAGATCCAATCTCATTGTATGTACTCTCACCTGTCCGTGTGGCCTGGAGTCAGAAGGTGGGGGTGTAGGGTGTGTCCAGATTTCCGGATTCTGAGACCTGATTTGCCACACTCTCTGGTAAAGAGCTAGGAGCTCACGGGCTGCTGGATAGGAAGTAATTGTCACAGGAGGGGACATCATGGTCCCTTTCCACTGCGTCCCGGTGGTCTGGCTGGTGTTGGGATCCCTGGGCCTGAGCCCACAGCCTGTCCATTGTGGGAGAATCCACCTTCAGGTGCTTTAAGAAGGTGGGGACTTCCTTGGCCATCCAGTGGTTAAGACTTCACCTTCCAATGCAGGAGTTGTGGATTTGATCCCAGAAGCCTTATGGCTAAAAAACCGAAACATAAAACAGAAACAGAAGTAAAGTAAAGTCGCTCAGTCGTGTCCGACTCTTTGCGATCCCATGGACACCAGGCTCCTCCGTCCGTGGGATTTTCTAGGCAAAAGTACTGAAGTGGATTGCCTTTTCCTTCTCCAGGGAACTTCCCGACCCAGGGATCGAACCTAGGTCTCCCACACTGTAGACAGNAAAACAGAAACAGAAGTAAAGTAAAGTCGCTCAGTCGTGTCCGACTCTTTGCGATCCCATGGACACCAGGCTCCTCCGTCCGTGGGATTTTCTAGGCAAAAGTACTGAAGTGGATTGCCTTTTCCTTCTCCAGGGAACTTCCCGACCCAGGGATCGAACCTAGGTCTCCCACACTGTAGACAGACGATTTGCCGAACTGGTAGCCAATTCAAAAAGATTATTTTAAAGGTGCCTTAAGAAGATGAGAGAAGCAGAAGTGTAACAGTTTTAACTCGAGGGGGTGAGGCATGTTCTGATATAACCGTCAGGGCTCATACTGGGGACATCGGGGTGCCTGACAGGACCTCTGCAGGGCCTGCCTGCAAGGGCCGTGCCCACTCGTCAGCATGATTTTGGTTTTGAGGGCAGAGCTGATTCCCTGCTTCTGCACCTTATATGGGCCCGTGAGCTAGTTTTGAAGCCACATTGTATTTTCAGGTGGAGACAGTTCAGTTCAGTCTCTTAGTTGTGTCTGACTCTTTGCGACCCCATGAATCGCAGCACGCCAGGCCTCCCTGTCCATCACCAACTNATGAAGGCACCAAAATCCTATTATTCACGTTCCTCCAATGATACTTAGAATGCTCTTATCATCCTTTCAGAATAACTTCAACTTACTAAGAGTTAACATTCTAAAAATATAAAGGAAGTGCTAGCCTCATCTGCATTAGCAAGTTCCTTTCTATTCACATAGCATGGGTTGGCCTTTCATTCACCTCTGACTCTGCAACACTATGGACGATAGCCCACCAGGCTCCCCAGTCCACAGAATTCTTCAGGCAACCAACACCATTTATTGAAGAAACTATCCTTTCCCCATTCTATAGTCTTGGCTCCTCTGACATAAAGTGAAAGTGAAAGTCACTCAGTTGTGTCTGACTCTTTGCGACCCCATGGACTCTATAGTTCATGGATTTCTCCAGGCCAGAATACTGGAGTGGGTTGCCTTTCCCTTCTCCATGGGAGCTTCCCAACTCAGGAATTGAAATCAGGTCTTCCTCATTGCAGGTGGATTCCTTACCAGCTGAGCCACCAAGGAAGCTCAAGAGTACTGGAGTTCGTAGCCTATCCCTTCTTCAGTGGATCTTTCCGACTAAGGAATTGAACCGAGGTCTCCTGCACTGCAGGCGGCTTCTTCACCAACTGAGTTATCAGGTGAGCAGACATAAATTAACTCATATGTCTGAGTTTATTTCTTGGATTCTTTACTCTGTTCTATTGACATATGCATCCACTTTATGCCAAGACAATATTGATTCGATCTCTATAGCTTTGTAATACAATTTAAAATCAAGATGTGTAATGGTTCCAGGTTTGTTCTTTCCCAAGACTGCTTTGGCTATTTGAGATATTTTGTGCTTCCAAACAAATTGTAGGAGTTTCTTCTAGTTCTGTGAAAAACACATTGGAACTCTGGTAGGCATTGCACTGAATCTGTATATAGCTTTCAGCTGTGTGGACATTTTAACAATGTTAATTCTTCCTATCTACGAGCATGGAATATCTATTTACTTCTTCTGTTCTAAACTTCTTTCATCAATGTCTTACAGCTTTCTGTGCATAGGCTTTTCATCTCCTTGGTTAAACTTATTGTAGGTATTTTATTCTTTGTGATGCTATTTCCTTAATTTCTCTGGTAGCTCATTATTAGCATATAGAAATGCAACAGACTAATTGATTTTGTATCCTACAACTTAACTGAATTTGTTCATTTATTCTAACAGTTTTTTGGTGGGGAGGAAGCCTTTAGGGTTTTCTATAAATAGTAACATATATCACCTATGAAATAGTGGCATTGTTACTTCTTTCTTTCTGATTTGGATGCCTTTTATTATTATTTAAATTTTATTTATTTTTTGGCTGCATTGGGTCTTCATGGCTTGCTGCGTGTGGACTTTCTCTAGTTGCAGCAAGTGGGGGTTATTCTCTAGTTGTGTTGTGTGGTCTTCTCATTGACGTGACTCCCCCTGCTGCAGGGCACAGGCTCTAGGTCACATGGGCTCAGTAGTTTTGGCTCATGGGTTTAGTTGTTCTGTGGCGTATGGAATTTCCTGAACCAAGGATAGAACCCATGCCCACTACAAGTGGATTCTTAGCCACAGTGCCACTAGCAAAGTCTTTTTTTAAAAAAATATAACTGATCTCGCTATGACTTCCAATACTGTGTTGGATAAACATGGCAAGAGTAGGCATCCTTTGTCTTATCTGAGATCTTACTGCTAAGTTACTTCAGTCATGTCTGACTGTTTGTGGCCCCACAGACTGTAGCCCCGCCCGGCTTCTCTGTCCATGGCAAGAATACTGGAGTGGGTTGCCATTTCTTACTCCGATGAGATCTTACGGGAAGAGTTATTTTCACTGTTGAGCTTACCATATATATCCTTTAATACTTTGAGGTATATTCCTTCTATACTCACGTTGTTGAAATGATTAAATGGTTAAATTTGCTAAATGGTTGTTGACTTTAATTAAATGCTTTTTTTGCATGTATTGAGATAATCATATTAATTTTTCATCCCTTTTTTCTGTTAATGTGGTGTACACATCAATTGATTTGCAAATTTTTAACAATTTCTGCATCCTTGAAATAAATTTCACTTGATCATCATGTATGATCCTTTTAATGCATTGTTGAGTTTAGTTTGTTAATATTTTATTAACGATTTTTGCATCTATATTCACCAGGGACACTGGGTTATGATTTTCTTCCTTGTGCCCTTGTCTGTTTGGGGTATCAGGGTAATGCTGGCCTTATACAGTGAGTTCAAAGTACTTTTCCTCTGCTTTTTGGAATAGTTTTAGAAGCAATGGTATTAATTCTTTAATTGTTTGGTACAGTCATCAGTGAAACCATCTGGTCCTGGATTTCAGTTAGTTGGGAGGTTTTAAATTATTGACTCAATCTATTAGTAATTAGTCTGTTCAGATTTTCTATTTCTTCCTGATTCAGCCTTGGAAGGTTGCTTTTAGCTGTTTATCCATTTGTTGGTGCATAACTGTTCAAAGTAGTCTCTTATGATCCTATGTATTCCTGTGGTAGCAGCTGTAATGACTCCTCTTTCATTTCTGATTTTTAACTCTTTTTTCCTTTTCTTGGTGAGTCTAACTCAAGGTTTATTCAGTTTTGACTATCCTTGCAAATTACCAGCTCTTAGTTTCATTGATCTTTTCTAACGTCTTTTTAGTTTCTATTTTATTTGTTTCTGTTCTGATCTATGTTCAGAGTTTTCCTTATTTTGGCCATACCACATGGCTTGTGGGGTATTAGTTTCCAGGGATCAAACCCGGGCCCTCCGCAGTGAGAATGCAGAGTCCTGACCACTAGACCACCAGGAAATTCTGCTGATCTATGTTATTTATTCCCTTCCTTCTGTTATCATTGGGTTTTATATCTTTAATTTGATACTGGAATATAGCCAATTAACAATGTTGTGATATTTTCAGGTGGAGAGCAAAGGGACTCAGCCATACTCCCATAAATAATTATTGTAGTTAGAGTTGTTTTTACTACTTTTTTCTTTTAACCTTCATACTAGCTTTATAAGTGATTAATTCACTACCTATCCTGACCTGCGGCAGTCCATGGGTTCTCCATGGGTCCATGGGTCCAAAGAGTCGAACACAACTTAGCAACTGAACAACAACAATTATATATTTATATTTACCAGTGAGATTTATACTTCCATGTTTTCCTGTTACCAATTTACTGACCTTTCTTTTCAGCTAAAGAAATCCCTTTAACATTTCTCTTAAGGCTGGTTTAGTGGTGATAAACTCCTTTAGCTTTTGCTTATCTGCAAAACTCTTTTATCTTTTCCTTCAATTCTGAATCATAACTTTGCCAAGTTTAATCTTGGTTGGAAATTATTTTCTTTCCGCACAGCTGAATACATCCTGCCACTCTCCTCTGACCTGCAAAGCTCCTGCTAAAAAACCTGCTCAAAGTCTTTAGGGAGTTCCCTTATATGTAACAACTGTTTTTCTCTTGTTTGTTGCTTTTAAGAGTCTCTTCTTGGTTTCAAATTTTGGTATTTTGATTTTAATGTGTCTCTGTGTGGGGTTGTGGGGGGGTTTCTCTAACATGGAACTCTCTGGGGTTCCTAGATCTAAGAACTGTTTTACAGTTTAGGGAAGTTAAATTGCCAACATTATTTGTTCAATTATGTTTTTGTACCCTTTCTCTTCTCCTGCTGGGATCCCTATATGTGAAGGTTAGCATACTTCATTTTATCCCATAAATCCCTTAAGCTACCTTCATTTTCAGTCTTTTTCCCTCTTGTTGCTTTGATCTGGTGAGTTTCTGTGCCCTGTGTTTGAGTTCACTGATCTTTTATTATCTCTCATGTTGTCAGCTGCTGAAATTCTCTAACGTATTTTTCAATTCAGTTATTGTGTTCTTCAGCGTTGGGACTTCTGTTTGGAACTTATTATACATATCTTTGTTGAAGTTCTTAATGTCTTCATGCATTCTTTTCTGAGCTTGGTTAGCATCTTTGTGACCATTACTTTGAACTCTTCATCAGGTAAATTACTTATCTCTGCTTCATTAAGGTTTTTTTCCTGAGGGTGTATCTTGTTATTTTTTGTTTCAAACATATTACTTTCTTTCTTCATTTTACCTGATTGTCTGTCTGTTTCTATGCATTAGATGAAACAGCTACCTCTTCAGTTTTGAAGGGCTGGCTCTGTGTAAGAGGTAAACCTTATTGTTCAACCCTGCCATCGTTCTTGGTTGTCTCATATAACTTTGTGATTATACAAGCTGTCAATTTTATTTTTTATAGCTCCCTGTAGTTGAACTTGTACCAAGACAAATATTCTTTTTAGTTTAAAAAGTTCCCTATCTTTGGATCATTTTTTCCAGTTTGTTGGGTTTCAGGGAGTAGTTACAAAAATACATTCAATTTGTCTCTTACTCCACAAACTGCCACCCATTTGATTTATTGTGCTACACGGACTATGAATGCTGATACGTGTTAATTCTAATATTCTTGCAACTCCTCACAAACAGTACAACAACACTAACAACATCAGACAGTAAATCTGGAGAAAAGAGCTGTATGCTCCAATTGCATATGACAATAACTGTGCCAACATGGGTAATCATTCAAACATTCTGAGTGCTTCCCTATATAGTAAGAGCCAGATAATCTATCAGTTTACTTTTGGTCCCAGCATCCTATTTATACGATTTTAGGTCACCCATGGTTTCTAACACTGTACTATCATGATTTCATAATAACAATATTCTATAAGTGAGATAGATTAGATTACTTTTAAACTTTCTGATAGCTAAACATCTCCCTCTAGTGGAAATTTTGTTTTTTAAAAATGTTTTAGAACATAAAATAAAGCTATTTGTTTACCACTGCCTTTTTTCTATCAGTCTCAACTATAAAAATCTGCCCAACATGTAAAATGGTANCTTTTCCAGTCCTGTGGCCACTGCTGAGTTTTCCAAATTTGCTCACATATTGAGTGCAGCACTTTCACAAGGCAGACATGACTTATTAGGTCTTAGAGGCAGTGGCACTCAGTTCGGCTGATGCCTCTCTTGGGACTTACTGGCCTGTTTCTGATCAGGTTCTGGGGGTGAGGCCACCTCAGGAACAACGTGTGGATTCCACGCCTTCTCTGGGCACCCCGCTCCCCGGGCCTCGGTTTCCCACTCACCTTCAAGTCTTCCCCAGAGGAGTCCTGAGTGAAGCGGGCCCTGAGGGAGGATCTGTCCAGGCTTCTCTCCCCTCTCTGGAGGCAGAGTGGTGCTTGGCTGGACTCTGCCCTCATGTCGGGTCTGTGATGTGGGTGCTGGGCAGAGGGCTAGGGCAGCTTCAAGCCTGACGCCGGGGCCCCTCCTTGAGGGCTCATCTGCCATCCAGACGGGATGGATGAGAAAGGCAGATGGCTGCACTGTGGTGGACAGGCTGTGGCCTCAGGCCCAGGGATCCTGACATCCACCAGACCACCAAGAACTGAGAGCTGAGGCCACTCGGTCTGTGCAGGGAGCAAAGGCTTACTGGTGATTAAATGAGATGATGCATGGAGAAAATGCTAGGCAGATCACAGGTGCTTAATAAATCCTAGCTATTTTATGGGATTTTGTTGTTGTTGTTCAGTTACTCAGTTGTATCCAAGTCTTTGTGACTCCATGGAATGTAGCACGCCAGGCTTCCTGGTCCTTCGCTATTTTCTGGAGCTTGCTCAAACTCAAGTCCATTGAATTGCTGATGCCATCCAACCATGTCATCTTCTGTCACCCCCTTCCTTTTTGCCCTCAATCTTTCCCAGCATCAGGGTCTTTTCCAGTGAGTCGGCTCTTCAAATCAGGTGGCCAAAGTATTGGAGTTTCAGCTTCAGCATCAGTCCTGCCAGTGAATATTCAGGGATGATTCCCTTTGGGATTGACTGGTTTGATCTCTTTGCAGTCCAAAGGATTAAGAGTCTTCTCCAGCACTGTAGTTTGAAAACATTGATTCTTTGGGGCTCAGCCTTCTTTATGGTCCAACTCTCACATCCATATATGACTACTGGTGACTTACATTTAAAATCCTTTTCTGGTGCCTCAGTCCATGGGGTCGCTAAGAGTCGGACACGACTGAGCGATTTCACTTTCACTTTTCACTTTCATGCATTGGAGAAGGAAATGGCAACCCACTCCACTGTTCTTGTCTGGAGAACTCCAGGGACGGGGGAGCCTGGTGGGGTTGCACAGAGTCGGACACGTCTGAAGCGATTTAGCAGCAGCAGCAGCAGCAGCAGCAAGTCACACCAGTTGTTATAGTGGCCTTTTTTCTCCCAGATTTCTGTCTTTTTTCTGTTTCTTTTGGGATCTGGAAGTTGATACCTTCTTTCTATGACTCACTTGTCATCTTGTGTCTTTATCATTCATGTCTTCCAGGGTCAACAAGGCATGAAAACTTAGACTATGCATTTTCGAAAATTATTTTTGGCTACACTGAATCTTCACTGCTGTGAGGGCTTTCTCTAGTTGCGACGAGCAAGGGCTGCTCTTCATTCTGGTGCGTGGGCTTCTCACTGCGGTGGCTTCTCCTGTTGAGGAGCACAGGCTCTAGAGTGTGGGCTCAGCTGTTGTGGCATGTGGGCGCAATAGCTGTAGTGCACAGGCTTAGTTGCCCTATGGCACATGGGATCTTCCCAGACCAGGGATTGAACCCGGATCGCCTGCACTGGGAGGCAGATTCTTGTCCACTGGATGGCCAGGGAAGTCCTAGACTATTTTGTTTTTCTGAATGTTTTGGAAAGAGCTGAAAGAGATGAGTAGAATCTTCCTTGCCTATTTGGTTTTTTTTTCTTCCTTATTGTTTTCCCTTCTCTTTCTCCTCCTCTCTCTTGCCCCAAGCTATAAGATGATAAGATAAAAAATCAGTGGAAACAGAAACCTAAAATTAGGCATGTATGCACAATGCTTCTGCTTTGGGCCATGGAAAAAGAAACCATGCCCATATTTCTATTTTTCCCAGGATCTGAAGAACAACTTTGGCTATTTGGGCAGTTGGCTATTCCTGGGCACACTTCAGAAATAACCTATGTTTATTTAGTAGTGGGTATTTATAATAGTGTTTTGGAGCATTTCTCCAATAACCCTGCAGAGGAGCATGAGTTCCAGCCCTGGTAAGGGAAGTGGCAGAAAGGAAGGGGTGTCATGGCTGCTGGGGTCACTCCCCACCGACCCTCAGTAATTCTTCTTTCTGGAGCCCCAACACAGGGAGGGGCATGGGCGACTGAGCAACGAGGCTGTAAGCTTGTTCCTCCACAGAGGCTTCCCTGAAAGGATGTCAGAGCCAGAATTGGATTNCCTGGTAAGGGAAGTGGCAGAAAGGAAGGGGTGTCATGGCTGCTGGGGTCACTCCCCACCGACCCTCAGTAATTCTTCTTTCTGGAGCCCCAACACAGGGAGGGGCATGGGCGACTGAGCAACGAGGCTGTAAGCTTGTTCCTCCACAGAGGCTTCCCTGAAAGGATGTCAGAGCCAGAATTGGATTACTTCTAGCATTTGATGGTGTGCATGGTCACACACACATGGCATACATGTGCGCACACACACGGCATACATGTGCACACGCACACAACATGGCATACAGGTGTGTACACATGGCATACATGTGAATGCACACGCCACACACGTGCACACATGTGCACACATATACACACAGACACAGACATAACATGGCATACATGTGTACACACAGATACACACATGGCATACATGTGCACACACGCACACACACACTGGGCTCAGAGATTCTGGAGCCACAGAAGGATGGTGGATTCCTGAACCATCACCCACAGACCTGAGTGACCAGGAATGTCGCCCGCCCCTGGGCGCTGACATCATCCCCACTTCTGGCTCTGGGAGGAGCCCTTTGACCCCCAGGTCTTAGGGCAAGTATTTTTGGCCTCTAACCCATCCCATGGCATTCCCATGGCCCACTGGAGGGAGTCAGAATTTCAGGGAGGGCCCCATTGACTTTTTCCAGTGTCCATTTCTGCCTCTCCCTGTAAAGTTAGAGACGGTTAAGATGAAGCCCGTCAGTCCAGCATCTTCGTTTGGTAGGTGAGCTTGGAGAGGCTGATGGTCAGCTACAGATCCACCCTCCTGTTGTCCCCCGTCTCCTGCCGACCTCATCCCTCCTGCTCTAAGTCTATTATAGCAGATCCCAAAGACCCTGGTCTCGGGACCACCCTCACTCTCAAAAATTACTGAGGATATCCAAGAGCTTTTGTTTATTTGTGTTGTAAACAAATTCTCAGTGGGTGCCTATGTTAACAGTTAAGGCTGAGAAAGTTTAAAAGTGTATGGTTCAACCTCAGTTTGGTGCTCTGTGATGACCTAGAGACGTGGGATGGGGGTGGGGTGGGAGAGCCTATGTGTGTATGTGGGGCTGTTGGGCAGCAGAAACTAGCACATTATAAAGCAATTATCCTCCAACTGAAAAATAAAAAAGTATATGATTCATTAATTCATTAAAATGCATGAATAAACTCATTGCTTGTTAAGACAGCATATTTTATAACCAATAACTATGTTTTTGCAAACAAAAAAGTTAGTGAGGGACTTCTCTAGTGGTCCAGTGGTATCCAGTGGTTAAGCCTCTGTGTCCCCAATACAGGGGGCCCAGATTCAATCTCTAGTAGGGAACTAGGTCCCACACGTTACAACTAAGACCCAGCACAGTCAAATAAAAATAAATATAAATAAAATACTTAAAAAAAATAAGTGAAAAGAGTGATGTGATTCTACATTTTGCAAATGGTTTTCATGTCTGGCTTTGAAGAAGACCACGGGACTGTTATATTTTGTGTATGCTTAGTTGTTCAATCATGTCTGACTCTTTGTAACTCCATGGACTGTAGCCTGCCGGGCTCCTCTGTCCATGGGGATTCTCCAGGCAAGAATACTGGAAGTGGGATTTCATGCCCTCGTCCAGGGGATTGTCCCAACCCAAGGAATGAACCTGGGTCTCCCACATTGGAGGCAGACTCTTTACATCTGAGCCACTGAGGAGGGAAGCCCTCCTTCATTCAAAGACTGGGGCATATTCCCAGGGTCTTGCCTAGGGTAAAAGCTGTAGGGGGCAGTCCTGTGGCCTGACACCCAGTCTACACCAGAGCCGTGGAGATGGTCACTGTCTAGTCCAATACCCATTGGCCCTGTGCCTCCACTTCAGGTGTGAGGCAGGAGCGGAATCTGCCCCTATTCCCATTGCCCCCTCCCCTCCAGAGGAGCCAAGGCTGTGGGCTCAAGGCCACACTGGCTTCTGCCCAGGAACCATGATCCTCTCTCTCATTCCTTTTTTCTCTCCTTGGTTCCTTCCTTATAGGCCAAATCCTTCTCCCTATAAGTTTCTTTAAGACTTTGTCTCCTTCCCAGTCTTTGCTCAAAGCCAGAGAAATGTGGAGGCTATTTCTGCTTCCCACTGACCTTGCGCCTCCCATGGGACTGTTGCTACTGTTTAGTCGTTAAGTCATGACTGACTCTTTGCGACCCCTCTGGACCCTAGTCCGCCAGGCTCCTCTGTCCTTGGGATTCTCCAGGTAAAAATACTGGAGCAGGTTGTCATTTCCTTCTCCAGGGGATCTTCCCAACCCAGGACTTGAACCCGTGTCTCCTGCTTTGGCAGGCAGATTCTGTATCACTGAGCCACCAGAGAAGCCACCAATTTGGGATTAAGCGAGTTAATAAGTGTGCCTGACATTCACAGAGTACTCAATGCACGTTGTTATTCCCATTCTCACTACTTTTACTCTGGAGGTGTTGAGACACAGACGCTGAACTGGAGAGGGGAAAGTTCAGGAAGAGAAACCCTCTAGGGTTCACATTTCCATGTGTCCCATGCGCCTCCCTGTCACCAGCTGCTTCTGTGGCCCAAGTGCAGGGCTGAGGAGTGACCCCCTTAGCCCCCTTCTCCTCCACTGCCACTCCTCTGTCTCATATCACATCTTGTATTTTATCTGTGGAGCAGCCTGCTCCTGGGTCATCCAGAGATCGTGAGAATCAGCGAGGTCTCTGGAAGCTTCTGCACAGCCCCTAGGTCCCCCATCCTGCCTGTGCTCAACCCCCCCCAGAGACAAACCTGCAGAGACACCCTCTCCTCCCCAGCCCCTGTCCTCCTTCAGGTGACCACCTGCCCCATCTGATTCCAGTGGCGTCAGCTATGAGCTCAGTGCCTCTGGGAAGCACCCCCTGCGGTCTGATGGAGCTGCCTGCCAGGCCCAGGCTGTTGCCATATGGCTAGTCCAACTTGTAGAGTTGGTGATGATTCACGGAAGGATAGGTGTGGGTGGGCAGAGGCTGCTCACCTCCATGCAGGCTGAGAGTGTCCCTATGGGATGCAGGTGGGATTGTCCCTTCCTCTCCCGCCACAGGGTGGCTCTGGCTTAGCCAAGCCCCATTCCATTTGTCCATCCCTTGGCCCATCCCGATGGGGCTACTAACGCACGGTCCCGACTAGCTGTACATGTATGAGTGTGCACAGGCACGCGTCCCTGGTCACGTCAGACAGAAAAGGGGAGCAGTATGAAGTCTCATTTTTTTCTCCTAGGCTGTCAGCTGAAAGTCCCTCCACCAGGCCTTGGGGGTAAGTCTGGAAGAAATATGGCTGGTGGACAATTAGTCGAAGAATTGATGCTTTTGAACTGTGGTGTTGGAGAAGACTCTTGAGAGTTCCTTGAACTGCAAGGGGATCAAACCAGTCCATCCTAAAGGAAATACCCTGAATACGCACTGGAAGTAATGATGCTAAAGCTGAACATCTAATACTTTGGCCACCTGATGGGAAGAAATGACTCATTTGAAAAGACCCTGAAAGACTGAAGAAGGGAGAACGGGATGACAGAGGATGAGATGGTTGGATGGCATCGTCGACTCAATGGACATGAGTTTGAGCAAGCTCCAGGAGATGGTGAAGGACAGGGAAGCCTGATGTGCTGCAGTCCATGGGGTTGCAAAGAGTCGACTATGACTAAGCGACTGAACAGCAACAAAGTGGAAAATAGTCTCTGCATTTTTCTTAGAGCATGACCTCCATGGATGTTAAGCCTGGCGAGAGCTGCTGCTGGACTCCTTTGCAAGGCCACGCTGGTGACTGCCAAGGGCCCCTGGTCTTCTGTGTTCTCAGGGCAAGGGGAGCCTGGTCCTGACTGCGGCTGGACCTAGAACCCCTGCATCTGACAGCCTCATCCTCCTGTTCCCCTGGCCCAGAAGCTGGAGATAGGATGGATGTCTTCCAAGCAGGTTCAGGGCAGAGAAGCAGGGTTAGCACTGAGCCCCACCAGCCACAGATCCTGGCTTCTTGCACAAGCTACATGGTATGGAAGGACGGGGGCTCGAGTCAAGAACCACAACAGATCAGAGCTCAGGAAAAATCCATGGTGTGGCGTGTCTGGTTCTGAGCAGATTCACTTGAGGTGAATCAGAGGTGAGTGAAATGCCTTTGAGAGGAAATGACTTCCCTTGTGGCCCCTCCTTGCCAGGGCACCATCAGTCACTCTCAGGAAATGGAAGAGAGCAAAAGAGGAGACAGTCTGCAAGTTCCTGGTTGCAAATGTCCCTTTTCTTCCAGGATTTAGTGGAACTGTTATGGCCATTGAGCCTCCTGGAGAGCTGGGTGTCTTTTGACCAAGTCACGCCCATCCTGTGAGGGGTGGGAGTTCCCTGAAGACTAACCTCCCTACACTTTGCAGGGTCCCTTGTCCCTCAGCATAATTTTGCCTCTTCTGGGGGACAGGGTTTCTGGGAAGCCAGGACATGGTTGCCAAGAGGCTGGAGAGCCTGCCTTTAGCGGCCTCAGGGCGCAGGGCTTTGTAGTATAGACCCAGATTCCTGTGGCTGCGATTTTGTCGTCTTGGACTGTGGACTCTGGGAAGGTACCAGCCCTCCTGTCTAAGATGCTTTGGGGCCCCCAGTTCAGCAGCCCTCACGGCTATTATATGATGACTTCCGTATTGGGCGTGACTTTTTCTGCCAATGATTTATTTCCATACCTCCTAAAGGCACTGAGAATCTGAGTTCTAGTTAGAGATGGAGGGAAATTTGGATTATTCAAACCCTTCATCTGACAAGAGGGAACTGAGGCTCCACGACTGTCATGTGCCCAAGGCCATGGAGAAGTTCATGGAGGAACTGGGACAAGGCCCAGGTGTCTTTTCTGGCTGGTCCACTGTGTGTTTTATAGTTTCCAAGAGGTTAGTTAATAGCAACTCTATTTTTCATATGCTTTAAATAATAATAATAATAATGGCATATTGTTTCCATAACTCTGGACATTACTCCTTAAATTTGAGTCCTAGGTCTCTGTTGCTTGACCCTTGTAAAGTTAGGTTTGAATGCAGCCTAAATGCCCCAATGCAAAGCTTTGCGGATTAGGCATCATATTTGGGGGGTTGATTTGCTTAAAATCTAGGTTTTTGTTTTCCCTCCTATGTTCTGTGAACACAGGATTCTGTCTCCACACATCTGTGAACTGTTCCCGGCAAGACTGTCCTCATTTCATCTCACACCCCTCCCCCGTAACCCCGTTGGCAACACCAAGGTCTATAATTGATGTGGTTCGAAGACCCAGGTCCAAGTAATAAAGACAATTCCCTGGTGATGGTCTGGACGACGCAAGCGGATCCAGCGTCTGGCTTTAATGGGAGCGGGAAATCGCTAACAGATGACGGTCGGGCTCACAGGCTTGTCTAGGCCTCCAGCGAGAACCTTTCCTGACGGCAGACTCGTCCCCCACATGTTCCCCAGACACGGGTTATTTACAGGACGCCCGGACTGCGATGCTAAATGCATAGCAGCAGGGGCTGCGTGTGTGATGGCTGAGGTCATGGTTATTCATTTCAGCTGTGAAGACATTTGGTTTATAAAACCCCAGCGACTCCACCGGGAGGGACTTTCGGAGAAGAGAAACAGCTCCTGGGTTCTCTTCCTGTCTCAGCACCGGTGGGACCAGCACTTACATCACTGGCCCCTGTGCAGTGAGTGGTCTGGGGGCCAGGGAAGGCCACGGACTCCCTCTGGGCGAGTCTGTTTCTTTGGAGCAAGATGGTGTGAGTTATGGTGATTTACAGCAGGCCCACCAAAACCGTGTCTGATGGGTATGTGCCCCAACCAGAAGCACAGGAACTGCTAAGAAATTACATGACAGTTCAGAAACAGACATTCTGGGGGCTTTGCAAGAGGCTTTTGGACAAGTCGGTTTCCAGTTTCCTCCTCTGTGGTGTCAAAGTGGGTGGGGGAGGACCAGGCTATTTCTCAATCCCTTTCCAACCCTTACATTCATTGTGCAAGCCCTTGGGTGTGTTCAGTTGTGTACCACGTGGGTGTTTTAACTTATTTATTGGCACACTGTGAGGCATGTGGGATCTAAGTTCTGTGACTAGGGATTGAACCTGAACCCATTGTTGAGGAAGCACGAATTCTTAACCAATGGATTGCCAGGGAAGTCCTCCTGCTGCTGCTGCTAAGTCACTTCCGTCATGTCCGACTCTGTGCGACCCCATAGACGGCAGCCCACCAGGCTTCCCCGTCCCTGGGATTCTCCAGGCAAGAACACTGGAGTGGGTTGCCATTTCCTTCTCCAATGCATGAAAATGAAAAGTGAAAGTGAAGTCGCTCAGTTGTGTCTGACTCTCAGCGACCCCATGGACTGCAGCTTTCCAGATTCCTCCATCCGTGGGATTTTCCAGGCAAGAGTACTGGAGTGGGGTGCCATTGCCTTCTCTGGAAGTCCTCCTATGTGGGTGTTTTTTAATCCACCTGCTGCCTATCCCACGGTAGACCCTTCCTGGAGGTCAGGGGTGCTGTTTGGGGGTACACGACAATTTTCGTACATTTTCTTACCCCTGTGGGTTCAGTACTCTGGAACGAAAGAGGTTAAGTGAGAGGCAGGAATGTTATTTAGAAGAGTTTGAAATCAGCCTCGCTTCCCTCACCATGTCACGGATGCCATGGAAAACCAAGCAGAAAAGGGTGGTAACAGACTGTCCTATTTGCAGGTAGACGGCTTGTGTTTCTTTATCCAAAGCTGTCCAGGTCGATGGGTGACAAATATTGGCCATCACTTCCAAAGAGGAGCTCTTTGTAGCCCTCTGCACACAAAAAGAGGAATCACCATCCATGAGCCCCTTGTGAACACACCCAGTAACTCGCAGACTAAGATAGATGTGTCCTGAATCAGTGCCTTCTTTAGCAAAGTGCAATTTAGCAAACTTGGGTTTGTGCAGAGAAAAAAGACTCGTGGGATGAAGTGGTGAGAATACCCAGGACTTACCTTTCCTTCTGCCTGTTCATTTGTATTTTCTATAGTTTAACCGCAAACACAGGTGAATTATTTCAAGAAAAAAATCTCAACTCATTTAATCGGTAATTTAGGAATGATGGAATGGGCTTCCAGCTCCCTTCCCCCAGGACAATGGGTTTCCTGCTGCCCCCAGGGACAGAAGCATCTCTCTCTCCCTCCCTCTCGGTTGGGGTCAGGCAATTCTACATACTCCTCTTAAAGCAGCACTCACATAGGATCATATGACTCCATCCTTCGAAACAGTGGGTCTTGTGGGATCTGCCTTGCCTGGGTGCATTCTCCCCGCTTCCACAGCAATTTCAGTTCAATTCTGCATCATGTCTGTGCACCCGGAACTCTATTCTTTCTTGTGCTGTCCTTGTAATATTTCAGGTCCATTTGTGAGCTCATCTCTCCATATCTTTTTTTTTAAGTTTTTATTTTTAACGTGGACCATTTTTAAAGTCTTTGTTGGATTTGTTACAGTATTGTTTGTAGTTATAATTGACACAAAACACTGGGTAAATTTAAGGTGTACCAAGTAGTGACTTTATGTATGTGTAGCAAAATCATGATGACAGTAAGTTCAGTTTCAACCAAGCATGGGATGCCTCATGAATTTGTGTGTCTTCTTTGCTTGCTTAGGGGTCAGGATAACTGTCTATGGATGGCTCCAATTTTAGTACTTACGTTATTTCTAGTGATCTAGCTTGGGGCTTCTTTTCTATGAAGCCTCGAGAAATAAATGCAAAATGCAATTGCGTTTGAACTGCACTGCTAGCATCCTGTCTGAATTCTGAGAATCTGTCAGTTGAGGACTTTAAGGCATCCGGAGAAGTTTGCTGAATATGCCAGAGAAGGGGATGAGTTCCAAACGTCAGGCCCTGACACCATGAGTAGGCAAGGCGTGCAGAGAAAGGCTGTGAAGCCTCGGTGGTCACGGGTCACTGCGTTGGCTCTTGGGTGGTCGAGGGGCAGCTGTGGCAGGTATGGCCTGGAGGGGCTCCCAGAGCAGACACCGATGGAAAGCACAGCCCTGGAACTGCCACATTCTCACCCAGTGGGGACTTGGGCCACATCCTGTGATAAGCACAGCTGCGGGCTGTGGAGGTGTTGGGCTCGGCAGCTGTGAGTTCTGCCCCGGCCGAGAGGCCACAGCCTGAGTCTCGGGTACATTCGAGGGGTCACACTGTCAGTGCTCTGTGTGGGCAGCTCTCTGTGCAGGCACCGGGCACACAGAGGCTGGGCTGGCCTTCCGTTCGCCCTCCACTGGCCCAGCCCTGGCTCATTCATCTCCTACAGCTGTCAGCCGAGAACAACAGGTGAAAGCAGGCTAGCTCATTGTCCCAGGAAGCCTTTAGCTACGCTTGTCACCCACTTGCCCGGTGCAGACCTCCAGCTTAGAGTGGCTCGCGTTGGGAGGCCAGCTCTCTGCACGACCTTGACCCGGAAAGACCTCCCTCCAGACCCAGCCTTACCCACATCCGGGCCTGGGAAGCTGCCCTGGGGCCTCTTGAGGGGCCGAGTGAAAGGCAGGGACAGGTGCGGGCCCTGATGGCCACAGGTCAAGGGGTGCATTCTGCCTCCAGACCTGGGATCCTGTCACTAGCAGGGCACCTGGGGCTTCAGGTTCCTCTGTCTGTCCACCTCCTCGCCCCCAAATCTTCAAGTGGGCCACTTGGGAGTGGTCGCTGTGTGTCTTCCTCTTCTTTCCAGCAGTTTGTCAGTACTTTATATGAAGCCTTGAGAAATAAAAGCAAAACGCAGTTGTGTTTGGACTGCACTTCTCACATCCTGTCTGAATTCTAAGAAACTGTGAGATAAAGACATCAGGCCATTGGGATAAATTTGCTGAACGTGACTGAAAGCCAACTAGGGAGACTGAAGGTCAGGACCCTAATGAGGGAAGTTGTGTGGGGGAGGTGCAGAGGTGTGATGGATTGGAGGGACCTTTAAGCCTGGGGTGGGGTGGGGTGGGGAGAGTGGGGTCTAACCTTGACCTCAGTCACTCTTCAGTCCTCCTGCACCCCCAGCTTCCCCCTTCCCCCTTGAGAAGGATGGCCAGCCATGCCAGCCGCCTCCTCGGCCTGCTTTGATGGCTCAGACACACGTCACCTCTTTTTTTCACCTTATTACTTTTTTTCCTTCATCTTTTGGGAAGGGGCAGGGAGCAGTGAGTATGAGGAGAAAGAGTCCCAATGAGCAGGAGACTGGGAACAAGTTTTGGAGACAGGGAGCCCTGCCCCTCAGATCATGAACAGCAGTATGGAAAGAAAGCACAGATGGTTGGTAGGGTTACACACGGCACCAGGTCAAACTTTAAGTGAAAGTTGTGCTTGTGAGCAGCCTGGGGTCGGCTCTGCAGAGGGTCTGTGGGCCCTTCCTGGATGCACACAGAGTGGGCGAAGGGAAATTGGGCACTGGAGGGTGAGTGCAGGGCTGGGGTCTGCCTGCTGGTTGGGGGGCCTTCTTCTTCCACCCCTCGGGCTCCTTCTGCCATCATCCTTGGTCTTTGCAGGCAGCATCCCGGTCAGTCACATTCACAGAAGGAGGGTATCAAGCTGCGGCAGTCTCGCCCAACCCTGTTCCTCATGTCCAGGCACCAGCCTCGCTCTTCATGGACCCGCTTACAAAGGTGTCATTTAATAGGCTGCTAAGTCACGGCAGCCAGCTCTAGTATCCTCGCCTGAGAAATCCCAGGGACAAAGGAGGCTGGCAGGCTACAGTCCATAGTGTCGCAGAGAGTCAGACATGACTGAGTGACTAAACAGCAATAAGAAGTCATGGAGAGGCCATCAGCAAAATCTCACGCAGTCCTGGCCAGACTTGGGCTCTGTGGAGTCCCCTCTGCTCTCATAGCCACTTTTAGCCTACGTGCATACGTGTGTGCTTAGTCGCTTCAGCTGTGTCTGACTCTTCGTGACCCCACAGACTGTAGCCCACGAGGCTCCTCTGTCCATGGGATTCTTCAGGCAAGAATAGTGGTGTGGGTTGCCATGCCCTTCTCCAGGGCATCTTCCCAGCCCAGGGATCGAGCCTGCACCTCCTGCATTGCAGGCAGATTCTTTACCATCTGAGCCACCTGGGGAAGCCCTGCCTTTATGGTCTAGGGGCTTTTTTGGTTCTCACCATTGGTTGTGCTATAACAGCATTCACACTTTTGCTCCTGTATTCTATCCAGCTAGATGATAATTCTGTTTGCTCAGAGATGTGTCTTATGCAACTGAAGCTCTGGGATGTCCTGTAACGGTTTCCGATGGAGTCAGTAGACTCTGAGTTGTCGTCACAAAGCATCTCAGGGTGGGCTCTGGGCCAGCAGGGATCAGGCTAAGCACAAGAACCTTCACACCTGCATTGTTCTCATGGAAAACTCTGCCAAGGGACCTCCATGTCCCCAGAGCGCTGGGGTAGGCTGGGGAGGGGTGGGTGTGGAGGTGTCTGGTCAGTCAGAGGCTTCAGCCACTGGGTGGGAACCGCCCGCAGCTGGGATGACAGCCCCCCAGGACAGACTTGCGGTGGCCACTCACTAGGAACATCTCAGACTTGCCTGCGTGGAGGAACCCACCCCGTCCCCCAGCCCAGCCCTTGCAGCAGCCAAAGGTGGCCAGCTGGCCTGCAGCCTGGTGAAAGGCCCCTGAGGTCCCATGGACGCAGTTTCCTGAACCTCAGTGTCACCCCTTCAGGTGCCCCTCCTTCTTCCTTCTGCCCCCATGCTGGCTGACCCAACTTCCCTGAGCCGTCCTCCCCTTCATCTCCTGGGACCCAGTGCCCCAGGTCACCACACCGCCGTGGGGGAGCCATCCTGGCAGTCTCAACAACCAACTGCAAAATAGCTTCACTAAGCCCACTGGGGACACCCAGCCTCCTGGCTCCCGCTCCCCACTCTTCCATTATCTGGTCTCCACTGTGCCTGCAAGGGGCTGTCACTCAGTGCCCTGGAGTGCAGGCAGCCCCCTCTCTAGGGCCCCTCTTGAGGTCCCTCAGGTCCCCCTCAGTCCCACTGTGGCTACGTGTCCCTGGGTCAGGGCTGCCCCTGAGCTGAGGCTCCAGTGGGGACTCTTGCCGGGTGAGGCTCCAGTGAGGTGGGGCCTGGAAGGCAGGCTGTCTGTGCTGCTGCCAGACTTCCTCAGAGAACAATGGAAGAGAAGATGCCATCTTCCCCTTGGGGAAGCTGGAGGGGGTGCAGTAGCTACAGGTCTCTGAGGGGTCAGCCAGGGGCCTCCTCCCTGCTCCCATCCTCATCCCCCAGGGCACTTGGGCAGCTCCTGTGGGAGGGGTTACTTCCCTGGCTTCCTGGGCTGATGGTGCTCATGAGTAGGTGGGTGGATGGGAAAACCCTCCAGTAAAAGTCACTTCTGAGTCATCACAGGTCATCTCTGGGTGCCTTCACTGTAAGATCCTTTGATGAAGGCCCTGTCTTTGCTTCTAGAAGGTCCCAGGCTACTTGTGGACAGTGCAGACCCATGTGGCATGTTGTGCCATGAGACAGCGCGAGGTCCGGGACCCCTGGTCTGAATCCTGACCCGGCTGCTCACTGTCTGTGCACCTGCGATGTACGGGGGACTGCTCCAGGCTGAGGTCCCCCTCACCCACCCCAGCACATGGGGATGAAGACTGAGCATCTACATTCCAGAGCTGTTGTGAGGGTTCATGGAATGACTGTCGGCAAAGCCCTTAGAAGGGTGCCTGCATCCCACACTCAGTGTTGGCAAAATAAATAACCTGTTACCGAATAAATGGCATAGGCAGCCACGACGAACAGAGGGGAGATGGAGTTCTGGCTTTAAGACAGAGCCAAGTTTCAGTCGCTTCGAGTCTGGTTTGGGTTTGTGGAGAGGCCCGTGGGCAGGAAGGCGGTTCCCAGACAGGGAACTTGAGTGTGTGTTTAGCTGCTCAGTCGTGTCCAACTCTTGTAGTCCCAGGGACTGCAGCCCGCCAGGCTCCTCTGTCCATGGGATTCTCCAGGCAAGAGTACTGGAGTGGGTTGCCATTTCCTCCTCCAGGAGATCTTATAGACCTGGGGATTGAACCTTGTGATAAGCGTTTAGAGACACGGCCTCCCGGCCTAGAAGCCGATCTTGGGGACAGAGGCCTACACNCCAGGCTCCTCTGTCCATGGGATTCTCCAGGCAAGAGTACTGGAGTGGGTTGCCATTTCCTCCTCCAGGAGATCTTATAGACCTGGGGATTGAACCTTGTGATAAGCGTTTAGAGACACGGCCTCCCGGCCTAGAAGCCGATCTTGGGGACAGAGGCCTACACCCTTGAAAGGTGCTGTGTAAACTGCTTACTTCTTTCACAAGTGATGGCTCCCAAAATCAACACCAATGAGACAGGAGGGAAGAAGGCCAGGCACAAACGTCAAAAGAATTACACAGCCGTTGAGTTCATGGCAGAGACTTGTCAGAACTGGTTAGGCCCAAGAGGGCAGAAGGTTTACCTTCTGGACATGGCGCCTTGTTACATGCTCACTGTAACATATTAAGACATTAACGACTGCCCTCACACCTGCAGACACCAGGACCTATCCTAGGCCACCCACAGAGGCCAAAAAGTGGGCTATGGCCCAATGCCTGGAAATCCACACCTCTTCCCCCAGTTAGTTGGAGTCAGCCTCCCCTTCATTAGCCTATGACGTTACCCAGCCTGTAAAAGTTGTCCACCCCATATCTCAGGGCCTCTCACCCTCTGAGACGGCCCACGCTCTGTCTGTGGAGTGTGTGTCTCTCAGTAAATCTGCTTCTTACCTATCAGCCTCTCGATCAGTTCTTTCTGCACTGAGACATAAAGAACCTGAGTGTCATTAAGTCTTGAGACGGGTGAGTGAGGTCAATGAAGAGATGGTGGGTTGGAGTCCCAGCCCAGGGGTTCAGGTCCCACTCTGAGTTTCAGTTGGGTTCGAATCCCATGTGAGGTGCGACTGGGTTCAGGCCTTGGAGAATGATGGAGGCCGGGTGTGGGCGGATTACAGGCGAGTCTTCCAGCGATTGGGCAAGACCTAGGGAGTGGACAAGCAGATGTAATGTTCCATCTGCACCCAGCTCTGATCCCCTCCTGTCCTCCCGAGATGCTGTGGGAAGGGGACAGCCCCACTGGCTAGAGAAGGGAGAGAGAGAGAAAGCCAGCTCCCCTCCGTTCCAGCACAGGTTGGCTGTGGCTATGTGTGGAAAATGGGATTTCCCTGCACCCACTGTCCCTGTGGACCAGCCACAGGAGGGACAGCCCTCTTGTCAGTGGGTCTCGCCAAGGGCAACAGCATGGGCTGGGGGCTCACAACCTCAGGCTGTCTTGGGGAGAGGAGTCACTGGCTTCTCTCACTGACTTGTTCCCAGGGGCTACCTGGGTGTCCACCTCACTGCTATCAGGAGGGACCAGGCACAGCCTGACGGCATCAGGGGCGACCAGGGTTTGGGGGCTGAGTTGCCAGAGCATTGAGGCTGGCCAAGCACTCAGAGTCTAGGGCCCTCCAGGCAGAAGCAACTTGTCAACACTTTAACAGCACCGGGCAGCTGAGTCACCGACACCAGCAGCAACCACTTAGAGACAACTACCAGGCACTTCCTCCAGAGTGACTGGCTCAAACTGCGCTGAAATCCTAGGATTGTAATCGCCATCATGTGGATGAGACCACTGCCACACAGAGAGGTGAACAAGTTCCTCAAGGACACACAGCTTATAAATGTTAGTGAATGTCCCAACCCAGCTAGTTTAACCACACCGTTCAACAGTTCCTGGGTTGCACAACTATTTGCATTCTAAACACAACACTGGGGACTGCATTCACATTGCATTAGTCACCTTAACTTCCCAGATCTGCACACAATACCAGGGGGAGTCCCAGCTTCCAGGCAGCATGGGCAGGGGGTGATGGGCAAGCACACAGGTATGCTCTGGTCACCTCTGCTTTCCAAGCTGTCCTGTTCCTACCTGCTAACATGGGGTCTGCCAGCGATCAGAACCCTACAGACAGTCTCTGGACAGCCAGACTCTCTCCATGTTACCACTTAGGATGACTGGTTTCGGCCCGTAACTCTAATGTAAGAAGGCCTCCTTCACCAGTTCTGTCCTCTGAAGCCTGTTAGCCCTGCCCTGCTGCTCGCTGTCCTCTGTGGATCTGAGCAGTGTGATTTTATTCCAGTCTCTGATAAAGACAGCGAAGGAAGACAGGCTGGGCCCAAGAGAGTCTCTGACCACAGACAGGACCCTGTGCACCCTTCTGTTCACGAATCCGAAGGCGGAACTTGGGAAGGTGTTCACCCCCTACCCCGCCGCGGGGGACTCCTCTCCCTGCTGTCCCCTTCTTCGCCTTCCCTCCCAGGTCCTGTTCCCTCACCTGGGGGGTGTCCTCTGGGCAGATTCTGAAACCAGAGCTGCAGCATTCTCTCTTCAAAGCCAGCAGAGTGGAACAAGCCTGCCTGAGATTCAGATTACAGCCCTGGGGCTTTGGAAGGCCAGGGGTCAGCAGCAGTCGTTGCCTAGGGAACCTCGGGTGCAGAAAAGAGTGGGCCCTGGCCTCCAGAGGTCAAGGAGTGGAGGTGGAGGGCCAAGAGTCAGGCCAGGTCTGCTGTTTAGAGGCAGATCCCTCAGCCTGCTCCTGGCGGCCAGCACTGCGTCTGGCTGCATCCCACTGGCTGGTGTCCCTGAGTGTCTGCATATCAGGGGTCCACCTGGCCCTGCGGAGCCCTTTCTTTTGTCCACATCCTCCCTCTAGCCTGGCTGTCTTCAGTCCCATCAGGCTCTGCTTTCCTCCTCTGCTGGGGCTCTTTTTTAAAAAATTAACCAAGACCCAGAGACTGCACTGGGTCTTGGTTGCTGCGTGTGGGCTTTTCTAGTTGTAGTGAGCAGGAGTTACTCTCTAGTTGTACTTGGGCTTCTCATTGCTGTGGCTTCTCTTGTTGTGGAACACACACAGGCTCTAGAGCACGTGGGCTTCAGAAGTTGCAGCTTGTAGGCTCAGTAGTTGTGGCACACAGGCTTAGTTACTCTGTGCCATGTGGGAGCTTCCTGGATCAGAGGTCTAACCCATGTTCTCTGCACTGGCAGGCAGATTCTTAACCACTGGACCATCAGGGAAGTCCCTCTAGTGGGACTTCTCTCCCCTCTTTTCCCATGTATGAGAACATTAGCATCAAAAGACTGAAACTGTAACACATAAATTAAACATCAAATGAGAATGAGGCCTCAGGAGGGGCTGATGGTGACCATCTGCTCAGGTTTACTCTGCAACCTCCGCACCTTAACCTCCAGAGGGCCTGTCCCAACAGCATCTGACCCAGGTCAGTGATTGGTGGGACACCCCCGAGGACCCCTGGAGAGTGTCCTCCCTGGGGAAACAGAGGGGCTTTGTTCTTTGAAGATCTTGAAAGGCATGGCCCTTCTCTGCTCTGTGGGCCCCTCCACCCGTCTCCAGCAGCTGTATCTCAGGAGGCAGACTTCATGCCTGTCCAGCTCCAGCTCTTTTTTCTTTCGGGAGAGGAAAACCCTGTACGTCTAGGTACTCACAGAGCCCTTTTCCTGAGCACAGGCTTAAACTAGGGCTCACTTTTTTTTTTTTTTTTTGGTGGTAGGGCCTCATGGAGTGTAGAATCTTAGTTCTCTGACCAGGGATTGAACTTGTGCCCACTGCAGCAGAAGCATGGAGTCCTGACCACTGGACTGCTAGGGAAATCCCCATGGCTCAGTTCTTTAGGTGCCCTCTGCTTTGTTCCCATCACCCTGCAGGCTCATTTATAATCCCTTGATTTTGCAATACTGTTTTCGGTTGACTTTGTCATTCTTACGATAACCTGACCAGAGGAGTCACTTGGAAGTGGAAGTGCAGGGTCAGAGAAGGCTTTTCAGGAGCAGGGGTGGCCCAGGGTGGCCTGCAGTGGTGGGTGCTGTGCAGGAGTCCACCTGGTTGGCTGTGTGACTGGAGAGTGCTTGAGAGTCTATGAACCACTGTCCTTATGGACACAGGACGTTTACAACAGTCTATGGAATGGCGGGGGCTGGTGAGCTGGTCGCTGGCCTTGCTCTCCACATAGTTTGGACCCAAAATGGTGTTGGTCATTAAGCAGGTGGTCCTCCTGGTGGGAGACATAGTGGGTGTGATGGGCAAGAACTTAACCAGCAATGTGGCCTTGGGCCAGCCTCCCATCCGTTGGCTCCCTATCTGCAGAGGCGTGGGCAGCCAGGAGTTGTCCTCGTTAGATAACGTGAGAGCATGAAGCTCCGGTGGATTTGTCAGGCCCAGGGATGCCGTGTGCTGCCCACTCCCGAGGGAGCAGCTGCGTTTTGTCCCTGGCCTCCTCCGGGTGGGCCTCGGAGCTGGGAGGAGCAGGAGGATGATGACCTGGGCTGAGCGGTGCAGATCAGGTGCTGCAGTAAGTCCAAACGTGGGATGTTCTGGAAGAGATGCAGTGACCGGGCCTCCGAGGCCCAGTGGAGGCCAGATGTGCTTCTGGGGGCCATTAATGGCTGCTGTACCACCCAGAGCCAGTCTCCAGGAGCCCCTTGGTCCCTAGTCACACCATCTCCCAGGGCCCCTGTGAGCACTTGGCACAGGTCCTGACAGGTCAAATGATCACTCAACAATGCCCCATCTTTCCAACCAGAAGACCCGATCGCATTGACTTAAATATACACGGATGTATTCCACCGGCATCCAAGCTCTCTCCCTCCCCTGCTGGCCTCTGGAAAGTCCCTGCTGCATGTGGAAATGTCTCAAATGAAGGGAGTTCCAGGGCCCTGGGGTAGTGCTGTGAGTCCCAGTTTGTTGTTCAGTCGCTCAGTTGTGTCTGACTCTTTGCAACCCCATGGACTGCCGCATACCAGGCTTCCCTGTCTGTCACCAAGTCCTGGAGCTTGCTCAAACTCATGTCCATCAAGTTGATGATGCCACCCAACCATCTTATCCTCTGTCATCCTCTTCTCCTCCTGCCCTCAATCTTTTCCAGCATCAGGGTCTTTTCAAATGGGTCAGTTCTTCACATCAGGTGGCCAAAATATGGGAGCTTCAGCTTCAGCATCAGTGCTGCCTGTGAATATTTGGGACTGATTCCCTTTAGGATGGGCTGGTTTGATCTTCTTGCTGTCCTAGGGACTCTCACTTTATTCTTTGGCTTTTAAACCAGCCTCTTGCAAGTCACAGGGTTTCTTTTTCCCTCCATCTCATTTCCGTCGGGGGCCTGGCCTTGGGCTCTGCCCTTGTTGAAATCATGTTTGTAAGGTCTCTGAGTGACTCAGAAGCCTGTCATCTGCTTGTGTTTAATCTCTGTGAACTTTGGGTTCCTCATGCTGTAATGCCAGCGGGTGCGGTCAAGGTCACCAGGGGGAGGTTTGGGAAGCCTGGGATGCGGGCTCAGTTCCTTCTCCTCAGGGAGGCCCAGAGCCACCCTCCCCGGGGTCAGGGCTGCCAAG
The DNA here is from genome assembly GCA_006410615.1 of Neotragus moschatus. Classification (NCBI taxonomy): domain Eukaryota; kingdom Metazoa; phylum Chordata; class Mammalia; order Artiodactyla; family Bovidae; genus Neotragus; species Neotragus moschatus. The sequence continues at coordinate 236,355 of SJYA01001831.1, forward strand.
AGCTTGTGGCTCTGAATCCTGGTCTCTCTGGACCTGGCTCAGCCACGGAGGGTGGTTGCCCATTCAGAGGCCTGCAAAGTGCAAAGGCGGCTGGGACAGAATGGGGAGAGGGTGAACACGCCCCTTGGGTCTGGGAGCGTTGGGGGCCCCGTACACACTGCGAACCTCCTGCCAGGAGGAGGCTGAGGCTGCTGGGCAGCAATTCAGTGGGAGTGAGTCCTTCCCCTGGAGAGGCCATAGGGAAGCCCTGTCATTACCAAGTCTGCGGCCAGAGGCAGGAGGAAGGGGACAAACAGACGGGACCCCTTTTTGCTCTGTGGTCCCTCTCCTGCCCCTCAGAACCTACTGTCTCTTGATACAAGGTCTCCTCCCCCTCCTCCTGGACCCCAGGTGTGAGCAGGTGTGCCCACCCCACAGGTGTGAGCATGTGTGCCCACCCCCACAGGTGTGTGGGCAGGAGCTGGTGGGCACTCAGCCCTAGTCATACCCATGGCTGTATTTCCTCTCTCTCTGCTTTCAAAATCCCAGACCGAGCAAGCTTTCAATATGTTGTGTGAATAGATATCACATTTATAAAAAGGAAATCTTGCTTCAATAAATTTGGCTTCCTGACTCTGTCCCCATCTACCTGAAGAAGATGCTCAATCCCACACATGGCACACACTAAGTGTTCAATAAATACTTGTTGAACGATTCTTGCTGCGAGAATTCTTCCTTCCAGCCCGGCCACCTGAGGAGTGACGGCGGCACAGCCCATGTCCCCAGAGGTCCCGAGAACAGAGCTGTGACTCAGGAGTGTGGGTTCCCCAAAGACGTGGGTCCGGGCAGCGTCCACGTGGGAGGGCGCACGTCCCCACACACCACCCACAGGCACGATCGTTTATTTGGGTAAATGGGTGATGAGTGAGCCATGTCTTTATTGGTAAACAGAACTTTATCACAGAGCGATGAGCTCTGCAAGCCCTTCACCTGCTGAGCCTTCGCCCTGCCATCCAGAGAGGTTGAGTAGCTTGTCCAGATGACACAGCTGGTAGAATTGAGATGCCCCACACCCCTGCCCCAGGTCAGACAGAGGCCAGAGCGTCAAAGTCTTCTCCCCTGTTCACACGGAGAGTAGGAACTGCAGAATGGGGTTGTGCCCTGGTGACAAAGGCAAGTAAGTCCACAGACACACGGAATGGATCCAACCCCAGATGAAATGGCTTAAGGATACTTGTTTCCATTCTAGGAGTCCAGCTCACGCGGAGGACATGTGATCATGGTTACACATTATGGATCAGATGTCCCATTTCAGCAGATAACTATCATTTCCAAAATGAATAAACACGCTCATTGGAGGGGCAGTCAGCCTCACAACAGGTTTTCTGGAGCTCTTTTGGAAGCTCTATAGACTTTAGACCTTCCCTGACTTCTTCCCTCTTTCCCATCAGAGTACACCCACCATGTGTCTCTCCTTGGATACAATTGAAGAAGGACTAGAGAAAGAAGTGCTGGGTAATCAGAGCACACCCACTATGTGCCTGGCCTTGGATGGAAGTGATGAAGGACTAGAGAAAGGAGTTCTGGGTAACCATCAGCTGTTAATACGCTCTGCCTTCCCTGCCAAAATGGTCTGTAATTGTGTTAAAATACTTATATTTCCATCAAACTTTGAACTGGCAATCTTGACATTGGAAACATCAGGCTATGAGGCTGCTGGAGAAGGGACTTGGGGAAGGTGGATTTCTGAGATGACATTTGTTACTTCATTTAACCAACCAGCCAACTGATCAACCCCAGGGCTGACTGAATGTATCCTGTGTGCACAGATATCTGCAAGGCAGAGCTCAAGGACCCCACAGCAAAGAACAACCAGTCAATGAGAAATGGGGCCTCCTGGTCCACCCACTCATGAAGAGCTGACCCCTGCCTAACATTGCTGAGCTGAGCTTAGAGTCTGATCCCCCACCAGCTGAGTCTTCACAAGAAGCCGTAGCCCTATCTGACACCCATTTCCAGCCTTGTGAGAGGCCCTGAGCAGAGAGGACCCAGCTCAGCCACATCCGTATTCCTGACCCACAGAAACTGTGAGATAGTAAATGTCCTTTCAGGCTGCTAAGCCTTAGGGTAATCTGTTATAGAGCAATAGATCACATACACAGGGTGATCTAATGATCTAACGGCCATTGGGAATTACTCTTCTAATTGCAGCTGCCATTAGCACCATCCTAGCCCTCCATGGGCCATGCCCAATAAATTTTGGTCAGGCAAAGATCATAGGCTTTCAATCATAGCTGAGCATTGTCATTACCTGGGGAAACTGAAACAATAACACTGCAAAGACTGATGCCTGGCTTCCACCCCAGAGATTCTTAATCATTTGGCTGGGAGTATGGTCTGTTCATTGAGGGTTTTAAAAGATCCCCAGGAGATTCTAACTGGAGTAAACTTGGGTAACCACTGTAATAGACAATAGTTTTTCCCCTTAGGTCCTCTTACGTGCTGTGCTCAGTTGCTCAGTTGTATCCAACTCTTTGTGACCCCATTGATGGTAGCCTGTCAGGCTCCTCTGTCCATGAGATTCTCCAAGCAACAATACTGGAGTGGGTTGCTATTTCTTACTCCAGGAAATCTTCCTAACCTAGGGCTCGAATCTTTGTCTCTTGTGTCTCCCTGCATTGGCAGGTGGGTTCTTTACCACTAGTTCCACCTAATCAGTACAGTGAGTCCTCATGACACATAATTCTGTATTTGTGAATTCACCTACTTGCTAAAATCTATTAGTAACCTTATCAATACTTGCAGCACTTTGCAGTACTTTGTCTGATACCAAGTGAGCAATAAAGGACATACATGGAGAGAATCCAAAACACATAAAATAAATCATCTGGCAAAGTCCGAGAGAAGCTCGCCTATATCTGCGTTTCCCTAGCCCATGTCCACTTACTTACACGTACATCTCCCTGTGCGTCTCCTCACAGGTTTTTGACACTTGGCAGGTGTGCGGTCTGGGCCCTTTCTCCTCCCTTCTAGCCTCTTCCACAGGTCAGGGGTGGGGGTGGTATTTTGGCGCCTCTGTGGTCGAAGCCAAGAGAACTGAGATGCTCTCAGTTTTCTGAACACTTCTGTTTTTCTACAGGGATGTGATATGGTGTCACATGTCCACAGTTACACAAGTTGATGAACTTTTACATGTGGATACCCCTGTGAAGTCACCACTGGATCAAGCTTTAAAGATCACTTTAGATCTCGGATCCCTTGATCATCTTCGGTCCGAGCCACTTACCTCCTTTCTCCTGGTGAGGGACATTAGGTATGACCTCATCCGTTGGAAAGACTGCACCTACTACACCCACAGCCAGGTGTGGCTTTTCTGTTTAAGTTCAATAAATGGCCATAAATTAATAAAACTCATGTGATAGTATTCCTATCGTCAAACCAAACAAAACACACATGGGATTAGAAAAGGAGGGTTACTCCCTTCAATCGCCATGAAAAATGTCGGTATTACTTAATTAGCTGATTCTTTGAAGATGAGTCTTGGAGGAATACAAGTCTTGAGCAAGGGAATGTTCCCCTCTTAGCACTACGCAAACATTCATGGATGGTTACTATAACAAAATTTATTTATATCTACACCTTCTGAATGTTTTGGCCTCATAAACACGCTGATAATATCCTGAGACATCAAATGTGCACAGAATGCTTGCTTCCCACAGGTTACAGCAAGGTTTGTGAGAGGGTTTTCATTCTTGCCCATCTTTTGTGGGTTTATGGCTGGCTTGATTTTTGAGCAAAGTCACCCAGCAAAGCAGTTTCTGATCATATGTGTGAGAAAAACTTCCAAATAGTTATTATCAAATGTATTGTGTGTGGTGATGTTCAGTCGTGTCCGACTCGGCAACCACATGGACTGTAACACATCAGGCTCCTCTGCCATGGGATTTCCGAGGTAAGAATACTGTAGGGGTTTGCCATTCCATTCTCCAGGGGATCTACCTGACCCAGGGATTGAACCTATGTCTCCTGCTTTGGCAGACAGATTCATTACTGCTGAGCCACCAGGGTGTGTGTGTGTGTGTGTGTGTGTGTGTATTTAAAATATATGAATTTATGGGGACTTCCTTGGTGGTTCAGTGGCTAAGACTGCACTCCCAGTGAAGGGACCCAGGATTTGATCGCTGATAAGATCCCATATGCTGCAACCTGGCACAAATAAATAAAAATAAATATTAAAAAATTAAAAATATTTACTTAAAATGTATATTTAATATGGCTTATGATCTTGCCTTGTAGATTCTGTGGTGTGCAGGGACCCAGAATAGCTCCCGCTTGGTCCCTGGATGAGCTGACTCCAAAGGCAAATAACCCATTTCCTGCCCCCTAGGGAAGGGTTCCCTGCCCTAAGGTAATCTCCCCAGTGCTGGAGTCCTCCTGGCATCAAGGAAATAAATGGAAGGAGCACTCCTGGCTGATCCTGGGCGGGAGCTGAGTTTTGACTCACTTTGACTAACTCAGGACAAGGACAAGCCCCTGCCTGTGGGCCCATTCCTGAGAG
>SJYA01001831.1:241331-268179 GCA_006410615.1 Neotragus moschatus
ATATCTGTTGGCTGGAGGAGGGCCTGACACATGGTTATGGACTCCAGCCTCTGAAAGAACTGGCCACGGGCCGGAACTGGAGCCAGGTGCAGTGACCACCACAGTAAGTTGGGAGGTGGTGCCCTGAGCCAGGTGAGAAGTCTGCTGGCACGTCCCCAGCTTTTGTGCTAGAGTCCTGGACGGTTTGGTCCAGATTAACTTTGACTGTGTGTGTTTGCATTCTGCAGCTTTTCTGGAGATGTGAAAGGAAGATGGCCTGCAGGAAATGAGTTTTCCCCACCCTTGGCGGTCAGGTTCTGCCTCTTGGGTGGAAAATCGTGGACACACCTCACTCTCTGAACCCCCATGAGACAAAGGGAAAGCCATCATACCAAAGGAGGACGGATCCTCAGGGCACAGTTTTCCCCACCCTCCTCCTGGAGTGGACTGAGAGTGAACAGCAGGTGTGGGAGGAAGGAGCCCGAGGGGTTCAGAGGCCCCATAGGTGCAACCACTGAGAGGCCTAGGGACCCGAGGATGAGCGGGTGGTGTGTCCCAGGGACTGGGGACTGCAGGAACGAGCTCAGCTGCCTGAGGGGTCAGCCATCACTTAACAGCTGGAGTCTGATATTGCCATAACCAGTAGCAATGGGATGACCCAAACCAAGACGTAGGAGCATCTCCAGTGAATCTCACAAAAAAGGTCCCTCAGCCTGGCGGGAAGACTCTCAGAGATGAACCGTGGGCCATGGTGGGGGTACGACCCCTGCCCGCCCTGCCCCAACCGTGTCATATAGCTTCTCTTTTTGTGCAGCTGATGGTCTGCTGATGCTGAACTCCGTTTGCTTCCCGGAGGCAGGTCGGAGTCCTTGCAGCCCAGCCATCCTTACCAGCAGCTTGTCTCTGCCCCAAAGACACAGGTTCATCGGCCAGCAGCCCCCTCTGTCCCCTCCCCCAGTCCATCAGCAAGCCACAGGTGAGGGCAGGAAGTGATGAAGGGGGAGGTCAGAGAAGAGTCTCAGTCTCATCCCGCCTGCCTCCCAACACATGGGGACTCAGCTGACTCCACCCTGAGTCACGCCTTCCCAGCCAGAGACACCTCATTCCTCGGCTTTATCCGCACAGACAGACTCCTTAAGCCTCTTTTATCTGTGCTGAGGAAATTCAAGATCCAGTCACTCGAATCTCCATTTCCTTCTGGAGCAGGACAGATGTGTGTCTGTGGCTGATGGATGTGGGTGGAGGCATTGGGGGGCACACATTGACATGGACCTCAGTGCACAGCTTTCCAAATATTCTGGAAAATCTGGATGAGCCCCTGCCCAGACACCCCTGCGCCTCTGATGATTGGTTAGTGCCCCCAAAAGTCTCATTAGTGGTGGCTTGGAAAAAGACCTAAGGCTCTTTATATACAGAGATCATTCTAGAAAACTTGCAGCCCCAACCAGCCACCAAAGGCAACAGAAGAAGGAAATTTATTATGTTGGGATCAACCACACATGGGCCAGGATGCTGCTCAGTGCCTTTTGGTGTGGTTCTGATAAGCACAGCTCTTCCAAGGAGATGACACAGAAGCAAAGTGGGTGTTTTCCAGACCATTTCACGGTCCACATTTCCTGCCTCTCCTCCCCTTGGTCCTAGATGGGGGATGTGGCTGAAGAGATAGACGCCTCTTCCAGGCTGGCCCCCAGGCCTCGGGCAACTCTCTGCCCTCCTCTCTCCCCTAGTCGGCTGGTTAGGGCGGCAGGTCAGGTGGAGGACCACACGGCTTTGCTTCAGTGAGAAGGGCTAGCTTCACTGCATTTAGTCCCTAAGGCCTGGGGCTGCTTGTTATAGCAGCTGGTGGTTCCTTGGCCTAATACAGCAGGAATCACACCCATTTTGTACACAACACAAATGGCCCAAAAGAAGACGCAGTAAGAGTGCAGATCTCCCCAAAGCCCCCCTCTTTGGTGAGCTCTGGGCTGCTGCCTCTGGTGGTCGTTGCACTGAGGTTCCAGTAATGCTTGTGTGCTCTCCTGAAATGCTTGTGTCCTCTCCTCCCAGGGCCAGCCTTGATCTGTGGGGTCACAGGATGGGGATGCCCAGCTTTCCTGCTGTTGGGGGCTGCCCCTTCAGGGCCTCCTTGTTCCTTTACAGAAACATCCCAAGTTGGGAGGACGTCTGGGGGCCCGACTCTGGGGACAGAGGTACAGAGAAAGCACAGGATCGTGACTGCTGTCACACAAGGGTTTCAGAGAGGAAAGAGTCAGGATCCTCGAGGAACTGTTTAGGGGCTGGGATGCCTGCCCCAAGGGCACGGGCTCTTTGCCAGGACTCTTCGGGGTCTGTGCTGAGTGCCCCCTCCCCACCCTACCCCCTCTGTGTCCAGGCAACACAGTGCGAAGTAAACACAGACCGGGCTTTGAGTTTAGTCTGGGGGACCATTCATTCCAACTACTGTAACACAGCACCTCAGGCTAGTGGCTTATAAACAACAGACGTTCATTTCTTTCAGTGTCTGGTGAGAATTCTCTTCCTGGTTCATAGACAGCATATTCTTGCTGTGTCTTCACCTGGAGGAGGGTCAGGGGGCTCTCTAGGGTCCCTTTATAAGGGCACTAATCCCGTCCTGGGGCTTCCACCCTCAAGACCTCATCGCCTCCCAGGGAGCCCACCTCCCAACATGATCCTCTTGCGGGCTAGGAGCGGACACCTGGATTTTTGGTGGACACACGTCAGTCTGTAGCAGCAAGGAGGTAAACTGGCAATGGCCACACCATGTGATAAACGCTGCATGGGCCACCTTGGAAACATTGGTGGAGAGATGGCCCTTAACCAGCCCCGGGGGTCAGGACACAAGAANGGTGCAGAAATACCACCCGAATGTACTAGCCGGCTTCTGGTCCCGTGGGGAGGCCCCCAGGCAGGCGCTGAGTTCCGTCATCTCCCATGCTTGGGTGCCCCCAATACCACACTGCAGTGGTGGCCCCGTGAAGGTATCCAGGGTGCAACCCTTTGGCCAGACAACTTGGTGAGGGGTTCTCTGCGACCTCACTTTGCTTGGGAACACAATGTGGGGCTGGGGAAGAAGAAACGCTCTGTGTGCTCAGACTCTCTCCAAGAGGAAAGACGCCCACAAAGAGCACGTGATGAAACACTGGCTGGATGGGGCGGGCAGGGAGGTGAGCACCGGAAGATCCTGGGGAGGGAGAGGTCAGCGGGGCTTTCCTCCTGGAACACCAGGTTGAATTTGTCCAGGATTGTAACAGGACAGTTGCTACTTTCTGCAGGAGCCGCCTTTGATGCATTGTGCTCCGTGAGCGAGATCAGAGGTGCCCATGGCTTCCTCTGCTGCTCTAACAGGACATAAGCTGAGATGAAACACTTGGCCTGGCTGAACTCAGGGAAGGTCTGGTTATCAGGGGAGTAAAATTCAGCCTGAAGGACGCCAGGTGACTCATAACACCAAAGTTTCTCTGATGGGTATTTTTTATTTGGTGAGGTGTCAGCATACAGCATAGGGACTCCCACACGTGGGGAGTCCAGCAGATGCCTCAGGGGGTGTGCACAGCCCAGGGGGAGGATCTGGGCTCCCTGTGGGGGAGGACATCCTGATTACCAGGACCTTCTCCCAACTCACGGTGGAGCGCTCCCTGTCCCCAGAAGTGCTCAAGCAGAGTCTGCTTGAACTCAATGCTTCTTACAAGTCCTGCTAAATTCAAAGCTCCAGGAAGCACAGGTCTATAGAGACATCAGAGCCGCCTGATGGTTTGGCAGCTCTGATCATTACTCAACCTGATGCTCTGGTTTTCATGAGCTGGACCATCATTTCTTCACCAGGGGATGACTGATGCTTTTATGGCTCTGTTCTCTCTCTGTGAGGTCAGATAAAGGTCGAGCCTTTATCGCAGGAAGGCAACAAGAGCAAGTGACAGGCTGCTGCTTGTGCAGGGAGCAAGGGTTGGAATTCACACACCCCTGTGTTTTTTGAGCCCCCAGAAGAGACTCCCATAGCAGCAGCTGCACCAACCAGAGCCCCCAGGGGTGAGTGTACTCAGCCCTCCCAGCACAAATTGTGAGGCCTGCCAAGGCTGCAGGACGCTCGTCACAAGGACTGCTTTATCCCAAGGCCTTGGCTTTGGAGGGGGAGGATGAGAAGTTTTCACCTCTCTTGTAGTGGATTTTTTCTAAACTTGCTTTTTTTAGAAAAATTTTTAAAATTTTATTTCTTTGTTTATCTTTGACTGTGCTGGGTCTTCATTGCTGCTTGCGCTTTCTCTAGTTGTGGTGAGTGGGGGCTACTTTGCATTGTGGTGGCTGGGCTTCTCATTGCGGGGGCTTCTTGTGTCGGGGAGCACAGGCTCAACAGTTGAAGCGCCTAGGCTTAGCTGCTCTGTGGCATGCTGGAATCTTCCTGGATTAGGGATCAACCATGTCTCCTGCACTAGCAAATGGATTCTTTGCCACTGAGCCACCAGGGATGCCCTGCAATGGATTTCTACAGGATAGCAGTTGCTTATAACATTTTAAGAAAATGAAAAAAGTGTATTTCAACATATAAAATAAAGTTTAGTATTTCTCACTTGGAGCAAAGTGATCTCCATTACGGTGCGGCTCCCTTCAAGGGCTGGACTGGATCATTAACCTAATAGCAGCCCTTATGAGTCCTGAAGCCTTCGATCATCCTGAGAAGGGAACAACAGAGGATGAGATGGTTGGATGACATCGCTGACTCGATGGACATGAGTTTGAGCAAGCTCCGGGAGTTGGTGATGGACACGGAGGCCTGGTGTGCTGCAGTCCACGGGGTCGCAAAGAGTCGGACACGACTGAGTGACTGAACTGAACTGAGTCCTGAAGCATGCCTAGTTCATCGGATCTATGCAATGGAATGATCTGGAAAGGACTGCATAACTAGTTAAGCGAGTGTTAGTTTTATGTGTGACCAGTGGTGGGATGGTGGGGAGGGGTATTTTAGATCCAGGGTCTCTGAGGAAACCCAGGATCATATCTTTCCTGGGCTGCAGGGCATTAGGAATATGCTAGTCCAGCATTTTCTTTTTTTAAAAAAAATAGTAATTAAAATAAAAATTTAGTTCTTATTCTTTTTTAAAAAAAATATTTTTATTTATTGTTTGGCCTTGCTGCGTGGCATGTGGGATCTTAGTTCCCTGGCCAGGGATTGAACCTGCATCCCCTGCGTTGGAAGCACAGAGTCTTAAGCACTTGACCACCAGGAAAGTCCCCTAGTCCAGTATTTTCTGACTGTGTTTCCTGGAGACCTCGGTGGGGGTTGTCAGTGGGGGTTTTCTCCCATCTCCTCTTCAACCGGAGTGCTTCTGCTCTGCTGTGCTGTATGGACCTGGCCTGCAAGGGCTCCTTGTGCATCATGTTCTAAACTCTGGAGTTCAAGAGAGGAAAATGTCCATGGGCCTCTCTCCTTCAGAGCAGCCAGGCTTGGCTGGTCTCTGTGGGGATGGGGCAGTGCAATGCCCAGGCTTTACTGACAGAAGCCAGGGGTCCCAAGTATAAAGGCAGTCGGGGTGTGTGAGGACACGGCAGTGGGGGACCTCGGGGAGCTGAATGCGTCCCGTCAGGCTCTCGAATACAGAAAGAGGACCTGCTGCTTCCCAGTCAGGGATTGACTGCTCCAGCCCTGGGATTCTAGACCTGCCATCAGCAGTCCTCTCGTGGCCGGCCTCAGAGTCCTGCACTTCCTGGCCTTGTGCAGAAACGTGGTGTGTGTGGACAGTATGGGTTTCAGGGGCTGCGGGGGGACAGGAAGTGTGGGGTGACTGTGATAATTACGCTCTCAGAGGCGTAGAACCCCTACTGATGTTGGCTACACAGAGACCTTGAACCACATTTCCTTGTTCCTTTCTCCGCACAACTTCTCCAGCTGCCCGCGTGCTTCCTTCAGGATGGGAACAAGGTGCCCTTGAACCTTGGAACTTGGAATCCTTATTCTACACTAGATGGTTTATTTGTGTGTCAGGGGAGGTTAGAGAGGGGAGGCGGGGGTTCAGGGAGGGAAAGAAACCGGGCATTCTGTCAGCGTGTGTGTGTGTGTGTGGNCACAACTTCTCCAGCTGCCCGCGTGCTTCCTTCAGGATGGGAACAAGGTGCCCTTGAACCTTGGAACTTGGAATCCTTATTCTACACTAGATGGTTTATTTGTGTGTCAGGGGAGGTTAGAGAGGGGAGGCGGGGGTTCAGGGAGGGAAAGAAACCGGGCATTCTGTCAGCGTGTGTGTGTGTGTGTGGTGTGTGTGTCACTGTGTATGTGTGTGGTGTGTGTGATATGTGTTTGGTATGTGTGGGGTGTGTGTGTGTGTGTGCAAGTTGGGTGTGTGTGTATGTATGTGGTGTGTATGTGTGTTTGGTATGTGTTTGGTATGTGTGTGTGTATGTCTGTGTATGTGGTGTGTCTATATTGTGCTGTGTATGTGATATGTCTGTGTATGTGCTGTGTATGTAGGGTGTGTGTGGTATGTGTCTCTGTGTGTGATGTGTGTGGTGTGTATGTATGTGGTATGTGCGTGCACATGCACATTTGGTGTGTTTGTGGTATTTGTGTATGTATGTGGTATGTGTGTTTGGCATGTGCATGTGGTGTGTGTGTGGTGTGTGTGTGTGTTTGGTATGTATGTGTGGTGTGTGTGTGTCTATGTGTGTGGTGTGTGGTGTGTCTGTGTATGTGGTATGTATGTGGTGTGTGTGTGGTGTGTGTCTGTGCATATGGTGTGTGTGGTGTGTGTGTGGTGTGTGTGTGGTGTGTATGTGTGTGTGTATGTGTGTGTGTCCGTGTATATGGTGTGTGTGATGTGTGTGTGTATGTGGTGTGTGTGTGGTATGTGTCTGTGTATATGGTGTGTGTGGTGTGTGTGTGTATGTTTCTGTGTGGGTATGTGTGTGTGGTGTGTGGTGTGTGTGTGTGTGTATGTGGTATGTGTGGTGTGTGTCTCTGTGTGTGGTGTGTCTGTGTGTGTGGTGTATATGGTATGTGTGTGTGGTGTTTGTGCGTGTGTGTGGGGGTGTGTGTGTATGGTGTGTGTGGTGTGTGTCTCTGTGTGTGTGTGGTATATGTGGATGTGTGTGTGTGGTGTGCATGTGTGTGTGGGGTGTGTATGTGTCTGTGTATATGGTGTGTGTGGTATGTGAGTCTGTGTGTCTTTGTATGTCTGTGTGTGTGTGTACAAGCTGGCGGTTGTGAGCTGACTGTGGCTTGGGTTTAGGCACTGGTACTTCCTCTGTCTCCTTCCCTTCTGTCTGGACTCCGACTCTGCTCTAAAGACATCTTGTCTGTCCTCCCCTGGCCACGTCTGTCCTGTGATCCATGCTGCCCCCCAGGGCACAGCTCCGGTGGCGTGCCAGCAGTCAGGGCCGCCGGCAGAAGCGGAAACCAAGACAGGGCTGGAAAAACATTTGTTTAATTAGCATAAATGATGTGTGAGCCTCCAAGGGATCAGTGTCCATGGGCCGGCCCGGAGCCGAGCCTAATGACTTTTCCTGCAGGACTGTTTCGGGTTCTGAACTGAGTCATGGGTGTTGGGCTCCAGACTGAATGCCGACTGGGTTGAGGGTTGAGACGCGGCCCTGTTGGGGCCTTGTGCTTGCCCTGGACAGGCGGTGCTGAGCGCACTTGGGGAGCCCTGAAGGACACACAGGGGTGTTGGCTAACATAGCCCAGGGGCTGGGCAGGGCCACACAGACCTCCTCTTTCTGGCGAGGGGTGCTGTTCTGCAGGTGTGGACTGCCAGCTGAGAGGAAGGTGTCTCCAGGAGGATGACCTGCAGGGAGCTGACCCCCATCAATCATGGGACCCATGTTCCCTCAGCAGCTGTGGGTGTGAGGGAGGGCAGGAGCCTCAGGTGCTCAGAGGGAATCACTGAGGAACACGGAGCAAGGAGAGTGGTGGGCCCATTGGATCATCTCAGAGCTGGCTTTAAATCAAAGCACCCTGGTGGCTCATTTGGTAAAGAATCTACCTGTAATGCAGGAGATCCAGGTTTGATCCCAGGGTCAGGAAGATTCCCTGGAGAAGGAATGACAACCCACTCTAGGTATTTTTGCCTAGAGAACTCCATGGACAGAGGAGTCTGGTGGGCTACAGTCCGTGGGATAGCAAAGAACTGGACACAACTGAGCAACTAACACAACATGGAAGTCCCAAGGTTCCACAGAGAATGTGCTGGGAAGAGAGGGATGATAAGGCCAGGAAAACCTACCGGATCTCAACACTGAGGTCTGGCTCTCTGGGGACGCTTGAGTCCCTACAGAATGGGCCACGTCATTCTCAGACCCTAAGACTACACTTGTCACCCTAGGACCCCTCTCAGGACTCTGGGCTGTCCTGTGTCCAGCAGGGCTCTTGGGGTGAGAGCCCTTGAGGTCACCTGGGAGCAGCATTGCCATCTTCCAAGGGGAATTTTTACAGAAAAGTAGATTTTTCTCCAGAGCACCTGGGTGTCATCTGGTCACCCCTCCATGTCCATCCTGCATCCTCCCCAACCCTGGCTTCAGTGAACCCTTTACTCTTGGGCTCTGGTTGGAGAGGATAGTGAGTGACCTGTGTTTATGAGCCGTGTACACCATGTACAAAACTAAACTCGAATGGATTAAGGACCAAAGCTAAAACCTGAAACTATAAACTCCTAGAAGAAAACAGCAGAGTACTCTGACATAAATCATAGCAACATTTAAAAAAAATCTATCATCCAAGGTTAAAGAAACAAAAGCAAAAATAAGCAAATGAGACCTAATTAAAATGAAAAGCTTTTGTGCAGCAAAGGAAGCCATCAGCAAAGCAAAAAAGGCAGGCTACTGAATGAGAGAAAATATTTGCAAATGATATGATCCACAAGAGGTTAATATCAAAAATACATAAACAGCTCATACACTCAACACACACAAAAATAATCTGATTAAAAATGGGCAGATCTTTTGTCTTTCTAAGAAGATACACCGATAGCCAACAGGCACAAGAAAAAAATGCTCTATGTCACTAGTAATCAGAGAAATGCAAACCAAAACCACAATAATATATCACCTCACACCTATCAAAACGGCTACCATCAGAAAGTCTACAAACAACACACACCGGGGAGGATGCGGAGAAAAGGGAACCCTCTTACAGTGTTGGTGGGACTATAAATTGATGTGGCCATTGTGGAAAATAGTATGGAGCCGTCTCAAAAACCTAAAAATAGAACTACCATGTGACCTGGCAATTCCACTCCTAGGTATATATCCAAACAACAAAGCCCCAAAGCACTAATTTGAAAAGATACATGCGCCCGAATGTCCATAGCATCATTATTTACAATAGTCAAGGTATGGAAGCAAACAAGTTTCCATCAAGAGAAGGATGGATCAGGAAGATATGGTCCGTATGTACACGACAGAATATTACTCAGCTGTAAAAAGGAAGGAAGTGTTGCCATTGGCAACAACACAGGTGGACCCAGAAGGTACTAGGCTTAGGAAAACAAGTCAGAGAAAGACAAATGCTCTGTTATCACTTACATACGAAATCTAGAAAAGTACAGCAAATGAGTGTATATAACAAAACAGACTCAGCGCTATAGGCAACACGCTAGGGGTCGCCAGTGGGGAGAAGGAAGATGGGAGAGGCACAATAAGGGTAGGGAATTAAGAGATACAAACTATCATTCATAAAATAAATAATAAGCTATGAAGATATATGGAACAGCGCAGGGAATATAGCCATTGTCTTGTAACTGTAAATGGAGTATAATCTATACACATTGAATCACTATGTTGTATACCTGAAACTGATATTGTAAATCAACTATACTTCAATTTAAAAATAAAATAAATGTCAGTAAGACAAAGAGAGACCCTGCTGGCATATTAGCCAGGGTTCTCCAACAGGATACAGAAGGGATTCATGCTAGGAATTTGCTCACATGATTATGCAGACTGAGAAGTCCCATGTGGGAGGCCCAGGAGATCTGGGGGTATGATTCAGTGCAAGTCCAAGGGCAGGAGGACCAGGAGTGCCTGCGCCTGAGGACAGGAGCAGACGGACATCCCTGCTCAATACTGGGAGTGAGTTCCCATCCCCCACCTTTCTGTTCCATGGAGATCCGCAGAGGATCAGAAAGGGCCCACCACACTTGGGGGGCTGGGGGTCTGCTCCCCTCACCGCCGACTCAGTGCAGTTTGGAGAGGCATTCTCCCCTCCAACCAGTTCTCCCGCAGCTCCAACTCAGTGTGGAATGTTTTTCTTCTAGAAAACACCCTCACACCACAGGCAGAAATCAAGTTTGCCAGCCACCGGGGCATCCCACGGCCCGTTCGGGGATACCTGAAACCAACCACGAGTTCAAGTGGAGAGAGAGAAAAAGGGCCAGGGCTGGGCCCTGTGGCCACCCTAGCAGATTCCCTCCCTCCACCCCTGGCAGAGCCTCCGGCCGAGCTGATGAGGGAGGAAGGGATGGGGAAGGATGTGGTTCTTTCCGTGTGAATGCGAGTCAAGTTCTTACGAAGAAGCGGTAGAAATACTCCGAGTCTCAGAGGAAGAGGGGAGGGGAGTTGAATTCATTCGTGGCTTTTCCAACACATGTAAAAACGACTTCATGGCACCTCAGACCTCCAAGGTTGGGGTCTCGGGTCCACATTTTCACGTTCCTAGCTGTTCCCTTTGCTGCCTCAGCCTCTGAGGTGTTTCTGTAAAATTCTCTTTTGACCTTTTCAGTCACCAGCTTTGCAATTTTACACCTTAGGCAAGTATCCATATTAAATCTTCTCTATTCAAGTACCTGGCCCGGGCTGTCTTCTGTCTGAGCCCTGCCCTGCACGTTGGCAGTTTGGGGAGTGAGTGAGTTCATTCTGGCCTGGAGGAGGAGGCGGGGAAGGGGAGGTGATGGGAGAGATGCTGCCGGGGCCCAAGAGGAGGCAGAAGGACTCAGGTCAGCGAGCAGGCATGGAGGAAGGAATCACGCCTGCTGCCCAAGGTCCCGGGGCCAGATGTGGTCAGCGGCCTGGGTCCTGCTGGGAAGGGAGGAATCAGGAAACCTCTCCTGTCTCTGTCCCAGGCTGCAGGTGGGGGCGGCTGATGTTAAGTGTGGGTACCACAGGCTTTGGGCCCTCCTGGTCTTCCTTTGTCCACCTCCCTACAGAGAGCTGGATCCACAGAGACTAACTCCTGATCCCACTCCTGGCTGCCGACTGTCACTGCCTGGCTCCCGGTACCTTCAGGGGTCCCGTTAGGACTGAGAGAGGAGCTGCAGGGTCTGGCCTGGCAGAGACTGAGTTATTCCATGCCCAACTTAGGACCCCGGGCACTGGGTCCTGTCCTCACCACCAGTCCTCAGGGATCCCTGGTCTCTTGTGCAAACCCACACGCCCCTGGCCTGTGCTGATCAACCAGTTCTCCTGCAGCTCCAACTGGTTCTACGGCTGTGTGGGCTCACGCTGGGCCCTAAAATGAAGGCCTCAGTGGGCCTGAGACAGGCATGGAGGCTTCCTGTTATGCACCCCCAAATTCCCACGCTGAAGCCCCACCTCCTGCCCCCAGCACCTCAGAACCTGACTGTATATAGAAGTGACATGTTAAAACAAGACCTGTAAATCTGGCTGGTGTTCCTCCAAGGAGAAGAGGTGAGGACACAGAGAGAAGCCAGGAGCACGTGCGCCCAGAGAGGTGGCCGGGTAGAGAGGGCGGCCGTCTACACAACAAGGAGAGGGGGCCCCCCAAGGGGACCGGCCCCCACACTGTAGAGGGCGGCTGTGTGCTGTCTCAGTCCCCTGTGCTATTCTGTCGCGGCAGGAGCAGACCAACCCAGCCCCAGCCTCTTCTCTGAATGCTTGTTCTGGCTTCCCTCTGTGTTGGATTCCCGGGAATTAGGGAATTCTTGTGATGAACTACTGCAAACCCAGTGGCTTGCAGCTTCCCTGGTGGCTCCATTGGTAAAGAAACTGCTGCAATGCAGGAGACTGGGTTTGATCCCTGGGTTGGGAAGATCCCCTAGAGAAGGGAATGGCAACCCACTCCGGTATTCTTGCCTGGAGAATACCCATGGACAGAGGAGCCTGCGTGGGGGTACAGTCCTTGGGGTCGCAAAGAATTGGACATGACTGAGCAACTAACACTTTCATTTTCTTTCAGTAGTTTGAACAACACAAATGTGTCCTCTGACAGTCCCGGGTCAGGAGTCTAGCACCAAGGCTTCAACATGGCTGGTTCTTTGTGGGAGTGTCCAGGGAAATGGAGAAGGAAATGGCAACCCACTCCAGCATTCTTGTCTAGAGAATCCTGTGGATAGAGGAGCCTGGTGGGCTGCTGTCCATAGGGTTGCATAGAGTTGGACACGAATGAAGCGACTTAGCCTGCATGCATGCATTGAAGAAGAAAATGGCAACCTACTCCAGTGTCCCTGTCTGGAGAATCCCTGGGACAGAGGAGCCTGGTGGGCTGCCATCTATGGGGTTGCACAGAGTTGGACATGACTTAGCAGCAGCAGCAGCCAGGGAGAATCGTTTCCTTGCCTTTTTCTAGAGGCTGCACAGTCCATGGCTTGGGACCCCTTCCTCATCTCCTTCACCCTCTGAGAGCTCCTACTGCTGATCTGACCTTCCTGACCCCCTCTTGGAGAGAGAAGTGTAGTTTCAGTCCAAACCAGAGTCAAAGGAGCTGCTGACCGAGGGCAGGGAGGACAGTGGCTGGCATGTGAAGACCCTGTGGTTATTACTGTCATGTCCAACTCTTTGCAATCCCATGGACTGAAGCCTGCCAGGCTCCTCTGTCCATGGAATTGTCCAGGCAAATATTCTGGAGTGGGTTGCCATTTCCTTCTCCAGGGATCTTCCCAACCTAAGGATCGAACCTGCATCTCCTGCATTGGCAGGCAGATTCTTTACCACTGAGTCACCAGGGAAGCCCGACACTGTGGTTACACTGAATGTAATCCAATTGCATAACCTGGGTCTCTGTCTCAAGATTTATAGTTTAGTCACAGCTGCAAAATCCCTTTTGCCTTATTAGTAGGTCCCAGGCCCTGGGATCAAGATGACACCTTGGGGTGGGGGGATGTGGGGTTCATCTCCAATCCCTCATCACTTAGACTCCCTAACTCCCTCCTCCTTGCAAATCTCCAGGAGCTGCTGGAGAAGCAAAAGCTAGGATGTCTCCTGGCCTTCTACACCCTTGGCCTCTACTCCCACCTTGTCCCCACCTGGACTGCCCAGTGAGGGGCTAGTGAGAAGAAAGGCCCAGTTCTGCTCTGCAAGTCCCCCTGAGTGCAGGTGCTCAGCCAGGAGGGGCTTCCATGGTGCCTGAGAGACCCCACTAGGGAGAGTTGGGTGAGCTGGTCCTAAGTGACTCATCTGCTCCTGATCAGCAGCAGGGGCCTGGAGGAGTTTCGCCAGCTCTAAAGCCTCAAGTGTTCTCACCTGGAAAATGGGAACCGTGGTGCCTACCTCGTTGGGTTATGGTGCGAATTAATTGGAAATTTCTTTTTTGCATGGAAAGAGCTCAGCAGAAAGTTCAGCACTTCCTCGGGGTTCAGAGAATGCTGGTTGTAGTGATGACAGTCAGAATTTCTACTTTCTTTGTCTGTTCAGCCCCACAGAGTTTGGGGAGCTGTCCAGGCTGTCTTGTTGCATGTGCGTGAGTTTACAGGGCTGGGCGCTGTGATGCTGGCGGCCCGGGGCGGTTGTTCAGTGAATCTCCCAGTAAGGCCCTGATTCCTCCAAGGGCCCCTCCCAGACCTCTGCTCCAAACATGGGCTCCAGAAGGGCCTCCGCTACCCTCCCTTAGTTCAGGTTCTCCACTCAGATGAGGGGGAATTGCATGAGACTGACTTCATACCTCCCAGGGGCACCTTGCGTGCTCAGGGAAGGGGCTTGTGTGCCACCTTCCCACGGTGTGCTGGGAGGGAGTGTGTTTGTTACTGTGGGTGAGTGTGGGTGTGAGTCGGTGTGTGAGAGTGTAGGGTGCAGGCCCGACTGGCCCCACCATCCCACCTCTGGGGATACACTCCTGAAGCTGGAGGGAAGTGTGCAGAGCTCACGGGGGCAGGAGTCTGAGAGTGAGCCTCTTCTCCTCCCAGAGGCTGGGGAACTGACCTTCCCCCCCAGTTATGGAGCCATCATTTCAGGCTTGGCTAGTCTGCTGCCTCCGTGGAGGCCCTGGTCCTGGGTCTGGGAAGGACGAGGGGAACTGGACTGTCCGCGGAGCAGGCGTTGCAAGAGGGAGCAAAGACCAAGGGTTGGGCTCACCTGGTCCCACTGGCCTCTGTCCAAGGTGTGCCACCCCGTGGGTTTCCGTTTCTGATGAGGGCCATGGGCCCAGATGCCCCTGAGCATAAGGGAAGTTTCAGTGAGCCAACGTGCGTGGCTTCCAACCAGACAAGAAAGGGCTCGGTGCCCTGCCTGCTGTGAACCTGGTGCTCAGAAACCTCAGAACTACCGGGTACCTTGCCTGGCAGGGTGCCCACTGCCTGGCTCGACTCACATCCCAGCCTGGGCTCCCCTCCTCCCACCCGTCTGTAGTCTCTGCCCCAGGAGGCCTCCAGAGATTCCTGCCAAAAAGCTCCCTTACTAGGGCGAGGCGGCCCCAGCCAGGTTCCTGTTTGCCTAAAGCAGAGCCACAAGCCCTTCAAAGGAACCTAGCAAACCCGGATGGAAGGCTTGTTTTTTTTCTCACACAGAAGGAGAAAGAGACAGAAAAGTGTGCTAAGTCAGGCTCCACTAAACTCACAAAAGCCTCTTTGTTCCAGCTGAGATGGGTGAAAAAAATCACAGAACTGGGAAGAGGGTGTGTGCTTGTTTCTCTGTTCCTGGTGTTTAGGTAAGACCAGCCCCACCTGGCTTCCCTCCCCATCCTGACCCAAATCCTCTACCCCTCGTCTGCCTTAGGGATGGCCCCCCCAGCCAGCAGGGACTTCCGGGGTCTTTAGTGTTGGATTTTCATTTTGTAGATAATGATACGTGATACTTATGAATTGATAAAAGTCTGTAGTACCTGTGCTTGTTTTGTGTTGTTGGCAGAGGTGCAACTAAAGCTCCCACCAAAGGTTAGCCAGCTGGTCCCTGGCTGAGCTAGGGCTGGAAGCTGGTCACTTGGGACTCAGCCTGGACTTAGCCTGTGGTCCTCCACTGTCATTCCTGGCTTTGATGTGAACAAGTCTGCTTGTTCCCAACCATGTTTTTTTCTTTTTTGGTTGATAGTAGAGAGAGATCTATATTAAGATTTGTTTGTTCCCATGAAGTCATAAATGCCTCCAGGCAGGTCACCGTGCACCTGGCACCCCCTACAGATGTTCAGTGCACAACCTGGGAGACAGAACAGGGCAGGCCTGCTTCCAGGGTTGATCCCGTAGTGTTAACTCATCCCTCTGGCATGTGGAACAGTGCCCTTGGAGGGAAATTATGCTTCTGTTCCTGAGACTGGGACTCCTAAGGCCCACTGCTGGGCCCAGTAAGGGTTTCTAAGTCCCGGACACCCCAGCTGAGACTGTGGGAGGCCCCTTGGGCTGGGCTGAGTGAACAGGAGAACCCCCCTTGGGGAGCAGACAGGAGGGCATTTCCAAGGTGCTCTGGTGAGGCAGAGAGCTCGGAAGCTGGACATGGAAGATTATATGCAGTTCCTTTTTTGATTCAGAGGGGACCCTGTGAGTTTATGGGCCACCTTCCCATTAGAAGCTCCATTTTCTCACCTGTTCAAAACCAGGCAGAGCTCCTCGTGGGCTCATGTGCGGGCCCACTGATTGCTGGGCCGTGGAAGAAGGCCCTGGGCTTGTGGGAAGACTCAGAAAGGCTGCCTTGCCCTGGCCATGCTGCAGGACTAAGGGCAGAGTAAGGACTAATGGTGAGGATTCTGGAGGGCACATTTTATCCCAATGGAGGGAAGGACTTGCCATCAGTAAAAAGAAAACTCTGCAGCCGGGGTACGGACTCCTTGCCCTCAGTCCTCTCTATCCCTCTGTAACTGAGGCACTGCTGGGAGTGTGTGTGTGTGTGTGTGTGCACACGCGTGTGCGTTTACCTTAATGACACTTTAGAAGTGTGCTGTGCTATTACATTCATGGTTTTTTAAAAGAAGCTTTATTTATCCTCAACTTCTATTAAAGTATAAACATATGTCTTGAGCCAACCAACTACTGACCCCCGACCAACAAGTTACCCTCAAAACTCATGGCTCAGAGGACAACCCAGTTAAGAAATTCTTCTCAAAAGGTGACCCTTTGGCCAGACTCATTTGTGTCTGGGTGTGTCCACATTACAGAAGCATTCCTACACCGATTTCCTACACNACTACTGACCCCCGACCAACAAGTTACCCTCAAAACTCATGGCTCAGAGGACAACCCAGTTAAGAAATTCTTCTCAAAAGGTGACCCTTTGGCCAGACTCATTTGTGTCTGGGTGTGTCCACATTACAGAAGCATTCCTACACCGATTTCCTACACTGATCCACCAAGCTGAGTGGGGTAGGCAGGCGAGTATTAACTTCCTTTTGCAAGAGAGGAAATAAACACCTGCTGGACGTTGCATGGCCAGCAAGCAGCTGGCCTGGGAGAGGCAGCCAGGACTTCTGGTTCCTTCTACCAAGCCATGCGCAAGAGAGGAGTGGGCTTACTTGAAAGTCCCTGCAGCTCCAGACAAATCAGAGGATGGTGGGACCAATGTGGCCCACCGGAGCACGGATTTGTACCGTCCAAGCCTCCTTCTGCCCTGCTGGTGGGGGCAGAGGTTAGCACGGTTTTTAGGAGTTTAATTTGGCAATATGCATCAGAAACTTTGAAGATGTGCTATGATCTGACCAATTATTTTCATGGCTAGGAATGCACCTTCAAGAAATAATCAGAAATGGGCACCAGATTGAAAAATTAGACACAGGATTACCATAGGATACAGCGATGCCCCTTCTAGGAAACAGAGACATGAGTCCATTAAAAAAAAAAAAGTTTGATGGGAATGTTTATGGCAGCACTATGTACATCAGCCTGAAAAATGAAAACAACTGTTGAATGAAAAAATAAAACGTGACATATTCATACAATGGAATATTATTCAGCAACAAAAAGGAATGAAGGGCTTCCCTGGGCTCAAGGGTAAAGAATCTGCCCGTCAATGCAGGAGATCCAGGTTTGATCCCTGGTCTGGCAGGATCCCATACCCCACAGAACAATTAAGCCCGTGTGCCACAAATACAGAGCCTGTACTCTGGAGCCTGGGAGCTGCAACTACTGAGCCCAAGTGCTGCAAATACAGAAGCTGGAGGGCCTAGAGCCCGTGTTTCACAACAAGAAAAGCCACCAGAATGAGAGGTCCTCACACTGCCACTAGAGAGAAAGCCTGTGTGGTAAGACAGACCCAGCACAGCCGAATATAAGTAAATAACTAAGAACTGAAAATAAAAAGGAATGAAGCCCTGACACTTGCCACAACACGGATGACCCCTGAAAACATTTTAAGTGAAAGAAGCCTCTCACGAAAGACCACATGTTGTATGATTCCATTTATATGAAATGTCCAGAATTTGTCTCTACAAGGAAACTGATGGAGATGAAAGTAGATTAGTGGTTGCTGAAGGCTGGGGCATGCAATCGAGGAGGAACAGAGATTCACCACTACTGATATCGGGCTTATGCTAGGGGGAACACAAACTTTCCAAAATGAGATTGTGGTGATGATTGTGCAACACGGAAAACACTAAAAAACGTTAAATTGTACTCTCTAAATGGGTCACTTGTATGGTATGTTATTTATATCTCATTAGAGCTGTTTTTTTAAAATGGATACCCGGATGCTGTTCTCAGCATTTTAAAATAATAATAGCAAAATATTTAAAAATAATCCCTAGGAAAAACAGATAATTAAAAAATTATAATCTATCCATGAAACAGTGAAAATGTTAGTTGCTCAGTCATGTCCAGCTCTTTGTGACCCCATGGACTATAGCCCACCAGGCTCTTCTGTCCATGGAATTCTCCAGGCAAGAATATTGGAGTGGGTTGCCATGCCCTTCTCCAGGGGATCTTCCGGATCAAACCCAACTCTCCTTCATTACAGGTGGATTCTTTACTGTCTGAGCCACCAGGGAAGCCTCAATCTAGCCATAGATGAAATACAAGAAGTCAATAAATATGTAAGATTCTTTTAGAGAAAATACTCATGATAGATTATTAAAAATAAAATATAAAACATGTAAAGTGTGATTCCCATCTTTTTCTAATTTAAAAAATTAAATGTTTTAATTAAAAAATGAAATGTTTTAATTGTAGGTTTGCACTGAGTTTTAATAAATAATGCAGAGAGGTCCTGTGTACCCTTTTCCAGTTTTCCCTATGGTAATATTTTGCAAAACTATAGACAGTACAATACCACAGCCAGGATCCTGAGATTAACACATGAGGCATGGAGTGGCTCCATCACTACCAGGATCCCTTGGCATACCCTCTGGGGGTTAACCCACTTTCTGTGCCCATTCCCATCTTAACTCCTAACAACCCCTAATCTGTTCTCTGTATCTACTTATCTGTCATTTCAAATCATACATGGAAGTGTATAGTGTACAACCTTTGGGGATTCAATTTTTTTCTCTCAAAACATATTTCTCTGGAGATTCATCTAGTTTGTGGCATGTACCAATCATATTCCTTTTCAGGACTGAGTAATAGTCCATGCGTGAGGAGTGATGCACTCACCCAGTGAAGGACATCGGGCTGTTTACAGGTTTAGGGTGTACTATAAACATGCTGTTTAGTTGCTCAGTCACGTCTAACTCTTGCAGCCCCATGGACTGTAGCCTGCCAGGCTCCTCTGTCCACAGGATTTTCCAAACAAGAATACTGGAGTAGGTTGCCATGTCCTTCTCCAGACTATAAACATATGTGTACTGAAATCTTAAATATATGTTTTTATTTCCCTGGGACAATAGGCAGGTATGCAATTACAGGGTTGTGTGGTAGTTGCAGGCTGAGGTTTTTAGTTTTTTCCTTTAGAAACTGCCAACCTGTTCTGCAGAGTGGCTGCATGCTTTACACCCTGCCTGCAATGCATGTGTGATCTGGTTTCTCTGCATCACTGCCAGCTCCTACGGTTGCTGGCCTGGCTCCCGTCCTGCAGCCTGAAGGGAAGGGCTGCGGAGGGCTTTCAGGCCGCAGAAAGGAAGAACAGGCTGCAGGAAGGCCGAGTCCTGAGAACAAGTTCTTAACTAGTGGACAGAGAGGAGAAGACAGGCCAGAATGGTGGAGTTTGGTTGTATTTGCAAAGTAGTGGAAGCTCCAGGGAAAGCTGGGGGTGGGGTGGGGAGTCCAGAGTGGAACGTGAAGACCAGAGATGGTAGCACCCGAGGTACAATATAGAGTAAAAGTGAGACGGGATGGAGGGGGTAGAGATCTCCATGTGGAGAGAGGCCTGTGACAACAGGTGAGAGGAGGAGAAAGAGACCCGGAGAGAAGACAGCACAGTGCAGGTCTAAGGAAGGGAAGAATGGAAGGCAAGTGATGGACGAGGGGAAGATTTACAAAGAGAGTTCAGCACAGTGAGGCCCAGAAGCAGAGAGCAACACGAAAGTCTGGCAGGGAGAAGTCCACGCAGGGTGCGGGGGTGGCGGGGGAGCGGGGAGAGGAGGTCAGAGCTAAAAACAGGCAGAGTTGGCGTCACCAGGCCTTTTCTTGGCATTTATGAAGAGCCTGACTGAAGTGTTTGTGACTCTTGGGCACAGACCTGAGGTGACCTGAGGGGCTGAGAACCTCGGCCGCTTAGATGACTTATCCTTACATATGTATCTTCCCCAAGACCTGCACTGACCCTGGGGAAAAGGAGACTCAAGCTTCTGCTTCTGGGCCCTCGGGGTAGGACCCCCTCCACAGCTCGAGAGGGGCCCTGGGAGGGGTTCATGTGGCCCTGGGTGTGTGTATGTGGACCATTTGTCAGCGGGCCCAGTCACAGCCACGCTCACTTTCCTCCCTGACTTAGGCAGGTTGCTGTCACTCTGTGTACAGTTACACCATCCACACACGTCCTGGTATAGACACGGCCTCGGGGACACACCTCCCACCAGAGATCTGTGGTCCTATAGCCATACGAAGGCCGCCGGTGAAGCCAGGGCTCCGGGAGGACGGAGCAGTGAACAGAATCGAAGCTTCACATTTACGAAGCCTGAGGCTGGGCTGCAAAAAATTCTTGCAACCATCAGATGTAACACAGTAAGGATTTGGTTCCTCTCAAGGCCTAATCAACACAGGTTCTCGTCTGTCAGGGACACACATGGTGACGTAGCTTGTGTGGTTGTGCTGCAGCCACACCCCCTGGGGGACACAGGGTCTCTGGTCCTGGGGATGGTTTAGTTCTGCAGCCCACCTGTGGGTGCTTTTGCTAAACACTAGCTATATGAAGGCAGGTGTTTCTTATCTCTAGTAAACAACATAGTGCCAGGCATGGAGCAGGAAGTCAACAGATAGTTGTAAGATTTATAAATGAATGAATGAAACACACACTGAAATCAGTATCTGATAGTTCCTCCTCCAAACTCTTGAGAGTCCCTTGGACAGCAAGGAGATCAAACCAGTCAATCCTGAAGGAAATCAACCCTGAATATTCACTGGGAGGAACTGATGCTGAAGCTCCAATACTTCGGCTACCTGATGTGAAGAGCTGATTCATTTGAAAAGATCCTGATGCTGGAAAAGATTGAAGGNGAGTGATCTTTCACCCGCTCGTGATTTGGTAATGCCATGTGTTGGCCAATTGGAAACTACTAGTTTACTGAGTTCTGCAGATCTTCTGAATGTTGAATTACTTTATGCATAGTTTAAAAAATTTATAAAGGCCTCTTGTGTCTCCTGCATTGGCAGGCAGATTCTTTGCCACTAGTGCCGCCGGGGAATCCCCCACATTCATCAATATCACCACCGATTCTGTTAGAAGAGGATCTAAATATTGGGAAGTCTCAAGGCTGTTTCTGATTTCCCCCTTGACCAGCACTGGTGGCTCAGATAGTGAAGAATCTGCCTACAAGTCAGGAGAGCCCGGTTGGAACGATCCCCTGGAGAAGGGAATGGCAACCCACTGCAGTATTCTTGCCTGGAGAACCCCAGGGACAGAGGAGCCTGGTGGGCTACAGTCCATGGGGTCACAAAGAGTCAGACACGACAGAAGTGACTGACACACAGAGAGAAACCCTCCATGACAGGATGGGCCCTGCGCTTGAGAGACGTCATTGCTGAATAAGTGGAGGGCCGGGTCGTCACTCAGGCAGACTGCTTCCACCTGCAGGAGGCCTGGACCTGTGTCGTCCCTTCCAGCCCTTCCCTCTGGGTCAGACCCCATGGGGTGCCCCCAGGTGCTCCCGCCCAGGTGCCTGCTTCACCCATGGTGTGGTCTGTCATCTCTTTTCACTGTTCACAGGTTTGCCATGTGGCTCCGTGGGGACAAGTGACCTCTGTGTTGACCCCTAGGAGCAGCTGCTGAGGTTTCACTCTCTGGCCTTCCACCCCTGGCTTCTCCGTGGCTTCATATCCTTGCACTGATGCTAGAAAAGTCCACTCCCGCCCACACAGCTTTCCTGCTGTTCAGGCCTCAGGAGGACAGACTCACCTCCCAGCTCCCTGCAGGCAGTCTGGTCACCTGGGGTACTTTGATCCAACTGGGTCTTTATTGTGGAATGCTGGCCCGGCTTTACAGAGAGGCCCGAACATAGTCGGGGTGATGGGGGCCAGAAGATCTGGGGAGGGTGGACTTCTCTCCTCCAGGCCAAATGTCTGGATGTGAACCCAGTGGGACCAGGCAGGAGATGCTGGGAGGCTCAGGACAGAGGTGGGGGAGAGTCCTGGGAAGGGGAGTGTGGTCCCAGGACTCGGGGTAGGGCCTCCACCTTCTCCCCTTATAGCTTTAGGGCCAACAGCCCCTCAGAGTCTCCTTGAGCCCAGTGCATGTGTCCAAGGGTCAGTGCAGGGCTGCCCCGTCTCTGTCAATCAATTTCCTACCTGTGACTTTTCCGTCACTCAGTCTCCCAGAAATGAGCAGACATGCCTGGGTTTGCAGGGAGCACACAGCATGCACTACTGTTGTGGGACCTTTGCAGTTCACAGTCTAACAGTAACAACACAGACACAGACAAACACGGGATGTGGTGGTGGGATACCGAGAGTTGAGTTCAAGCCCATCTGAGGACAGCAAGTAGCCTCTACCAAGCACGTGGTCTGGACCAGTGCTTTCTGGGGCTTCTTGCTTTCCAAGGCTGGGAGGGGCCAGTGACATAAGTGCATCTTTGCTCAACTTTCTGAGACCGTGGGAAAAGCAACACTTTCTTAGTCACCCTTGTTGCCAGGAGAGGGTCTTTGCAGCTAGTGGGGGACCTTCTGTGAGAACTTGTGGGTGTCTGGGATGTCCTTTCTCATCTCCCCCTGAAGACAGTTGCAGCCCGGAGCCTGACCAGCTTGGGAAGGACGTTTGCTTTGTCTTGGTCTTGTGTGAGTCATCAGGACTCCTCCAGGCTTGTCCTGGGCTGAGCCTTCAGTTCAGGGAGGAGACCATCGATCTGGATCAGAGCTGTGCAATGTTTAATTAAAACCTGATAAGCAGCCAGGTGCGTCACCCTCCAGGACTTGGGCGCTGCTCCCCGCCTCCTGCTCGGGGTCATAGGCCACCTGGTGATTCGTGTTTATGATCTGAGGCCTCGCCTGTGGAATGAAGGCCACCGAGTGTGGAGGAAGCCCAGCGCTCGGGTTGCTCTGAGGGTTCCCTGTGTCTTCCTGGGCTGCCGTGACCTCCAGGCAGGTCCTGCTGCTTTCTCCAGGTGGCTGGTCTATGAGTCCACCTCCAGGGTGCCACCCTGGGCCACCCCTGCCTCTAATCCTTCCAGCTCCTCATCAGCTTACCTGCACCCACAGTGTCTCTGGGGGCCTCACCCTAGTTTCACACACAAGGTGACATATTGTTCAGTCACTTNTTCTCCAGGTGGCTGGTCTATGAGTCCACCTCCAGGGTGCCACCCTGGGCCACCCCTGCCTCTAATCCTTCCAGCTCCTCATCAGCTTACCTGCACCCACAGTGTCTCTGGGGGCCTCACCCTAGTTTCACACACAAGGTGACATATTGTTCAGTCACTTGGTCGTGTCCAACTCTTCGACCCCATGGACTGCAGCACTCCAGGCTTCCCTGTCCTTCACTATTTCCTAGAGTTTGCTCAAACTCCTGTCCATTGAATTAGTGATGCCATCCAACCGTCTCATCCTCTGTCACCCTCTTCTTCTCCTGCTCTCAATCTTTCCCAGCATCAGGGTCTTTTCCAATGAGTCGGCTCTTTGCATCAGGTGGCCAAAGTATT
This sequence comes from Neotragus moschatus, assembly GCA_006410615.1. Classification (NCBI taxonomy): domain Eukaryota; kingdom Metazoa; phylum Chordata; class Mammalia; order Artiodactyla; family Bovidae; genus Neotragus; species Neotragus moschatus. The sequence goes on from SJYA01001831.1 coordinate 264,598, forward strand.
GGAGTTTCAGCTTCAGCATCAGTTTTTCCAGAGTTGCTTTCCTTTAGGATTAACTGGTTTGATCTCCTTGCAGTCCAAGGGACTCTCAAGAGTCTTCTCCAACACCGCAGTTCAAAAGCTTCAATTCTTCAGTGGTCAGCCTTCTTTATGGTCCAATTCTCACATCTGTACATGACTACTGGAAAAATCATAGCTTTGACTATATGGCCCTTTGTTGGCGAAGTGATGTCTCTGCTTTTTGATATGCTGTCTAGGCCCTAACATATAGGGGCCTGTGTTTAATTGCTGAGAGTCACTTTGGTTAACTCAGGATTAAACCGTCACCCAAACCAAAACAAATTGGTGCTATAGCTCACAAAACAGTAGCCAAACAGGACAAAGCCTCTTCTGGGACTTCCTGCTTTTCCGAGGAAGTGACGGTTTCTGTGATTCCTACTTTCCCCAAGAAGCTCACCCCGCAGTCACTTACTGCCTCTGCTGTGCTGCGGGCAGGCAAAGGGGTTCTGGGCTGGCCTTAGGGTGGAGGCCAGCGGAGAGCAGGCTGGGGGTAGGCAGGGCTCATGTGTGTGACTGTCCCGCCTTTCAAACTTGCCTTTGATGGTTTGAGAAAAAATGGACAAAGTATTACAGGAACTAATGTTGCTGAGGGGCTAGAACTCCACGCTACGAATCTTTTGATACCAAGATGCACTTGATGAGTGGCTAAGGAGGCCCGTCTGTTCCTTTGAGCCCTCGTCGCCACCGGGGTGTGGTAATTATGTTCAAGAGAACAAGCTGCTTTCCCCCAAGGGTCTGGGACTCCCTAAGAGGCCAGAACGGTGTTGATTCCAAGTTCCAAGCCTTTGAAGTTTATGGGGTGTGTGCTCAGTCACTCAGTCATGTCCGACTCTTTTTGACCTACTGTAGCCCCCCAGGCTCTTCTGTCCATGGGATTCTCCAGGCAGGAATACTGGAGTGGGTTGCCATTTCCTTCTCTAGGGGATCTTCGCGACCCCAGGTATTAAACCCACATTTCCTGTGTCTCCTACTTTGGCAGGTGGATTCTTTACCCCTGAACCACCTGGGAGGCCCAAAGGTTATGGTGGTGATGAAAACCTTCATGTTTAACACAGGAAGACGTGTGTGTGTGCAAGTTCAAGCATCTGTGGGTGGACACACATGCCCGCTGGTGAACAAGTGAGGTGTGGTTGAGGCAGGAGGCTTGGGGCGTGAGCATGGTACCTGGACAGGGCATCAGAAGAGCAAGGTAGTTTAGCTCCCTTTAAGGTCATTCATCCCCTGGATTTGAACTTGCACTTGGAGACACCTGGACTCTGCACAAGTCCTTCCAGAGATGCCGAGGGAGCAGGAAGAGGCTGATGAGAGCTACTCTGCTTCCTTCCTTTCCCCTCACCAACCAGGAAAGCCTGCTTTTAGCCACTTCACTCATGTCAGACAAGTCAGACTCTCCTGACCCCTGGGCCTCACCTGTCAGCTGATCACAGTGAGGCCCAGAGCACCGTGCAGTCACACTTGGAAGGATCAGAGAGCAGCTGGAACATAACTCAATGAACATGAACTACTTTCTCTCAGACCAATACGGCTTTATTTGAAATGTGGCACCCCTGCTATTGAAATTCTGAAAGCCATTGTCTAGTGCAATGCCCTCATTTTCCAGATCTGGTAACCCATCAGAGGTAAGTGGTTATCCAGGACTTGCAATTGGTGAGCGAGAGACAAAAATGTGCCTCATAGGAGGGTCTCCTGGCTCCGGGGTGAGTCCTCTCTGTGCCTCCCAGGACGGCTGTCCTTGGAGAATTGACCCAAGGGTGTTTCCTGCCTCTGAGGGGTCCTCTCACCAGCCTCAGCCCTTCTGGAGGCAGGGAGCATCTGGTCACTGGAGGCTCTCAAGGTTAAGTCCAGCCCTGGCAATGGGCATCTGTTGAATGGATGACGAAGGCTCTGCTTGAGGCCACGTGGCCGGATGGAGGCCTCACTGGGATAGAACTCAAGTCTCCTGGAGCGAATGATGGAGTGAAATGGGGTGAAGACAGTGGGGGGCCTTGGTGCCAGACGTGGCCTGTGTGGTTGGGGGGGACGAGGTGGGGGAGGGGCTTGTGACTTCAACCTCCCAGCACCTTAGGGAGAATCAGTGCAGTCCTGGCTCTGAGAGCACTAGCAGAAAGTCCTCTGTGGGCCCCCCTACCCCGGACATGGAGACAAGAGTGGTGAGTGCACTTCAAGAGTCTGACATGCCACCCCCTCCATCCCCTCCAACCTCTACTTCCTCACCTAGACCAAAGGCTTCGTGCCTGGACTGAGTTCTTGGGAAAGATGGGGCTGAGAGCCAGAATGTCTGTTTTCACTAATGAGATGCCGGCAGAATCAGCACTGTAAGTACAGATGGAGGAAAGACGTGGTCCTCCTGGTGCCTGGGCTAGCCGGCTGCTCTGCGCTACGCTCTGGACAGATGCCATGAGAGGTAGAAGGGCTTGGGCTTCGTGATCTGGCAAGCCCAGATCCAAAATCCTGACTTGTCCAAGACCCTGTTTTGCGACTGCTCTTGAGCCTCAGTTGCTTTATCTGGGAGCAGGAGTGAACAGCGAGGACAAGATGAGGTCACCCTCAGAGCCCTTCTCACGGCACCCGGCACACGGGAGTGCAGGTGTGGGGAAGACTATCACCTTCTCCTCCGGGTAAATGGGGGAGCACAGGTGTGGGTGTGGCCTTACCGGGTCAGGCAAGTAGGCGCTGGCAGGTGTAGAGGGACAGCTGGGGACAGGGGAAGGCTGGGGCCGCCACCCCTGCTGACCACAGATGTAAAAGGTTCTCATCAGCCCATCACTGAGGGCGGCCAGAGTCCTGGGGCCGTACGGAATCAGGCGGAGAAGGGAGCAGATATATGCTTCCTCACATTGACTGGTGACAGCGGGTCTGTAGGAGACTCTAGAGCAGGAAAGAGCAATTTCCCCGAAGAAGGAAGCAGTCTGAGAGACAGATTCTGTTTCTAGGAATCTTGCTTAGCTGGACGGGATTGTGGGAGAGAGAGACCGCAGCTCTGGTGGCAGAGAAAGTGCTTCCGGGATCTCGTGGTGGGGGAGGAGGGGGCAGGGACGCTGACCCAGATCCTGGGCACTGGGCTGAGCCATCCTGGCCATGGCCAATAGGTGACCTGCCAGGTTGTGCCATGTGCTTGTGTGGCTAGAGCGGAGCTACCCCCACTCCCTACGCGTCAGCCCTGACCTGGTCTAAACCAGCACCCCTGCTTGGCTTGGCCAGTGTTCCCCAGACAAGCACAGGGAGACGAGTGCCCCCTGCTCAGGACTGGTTGCCATCTTCTTCTTTTAAAAAAAAGGATTTATTTTTTACAGCACTGAGTCTTTATTGCTGTATGGGTTTTTCTCTAGTTGCTGAGCGTGGAGGCTACTCTCTAGTTGTGTCTTCTGTAGTGTGGAGCAGGGGCTCTAGGGCACTCTAGGGGCTCAGTAGTTGCGGCTCCCGGGCTTGAGAGCACACAGTAGTTTTGGTAGATGGGCTTAGTTGCTCCGCAGCACTTGGGATCCTCCTGGATCAGGGATTGAACCCATGTCTCCTGCACTGGCA